>JAZHYW010020703.1:0-15000 GCA_037355805.1 Ixodes ricinus
AGTGTGGACAATGCGCGTGCGCAGAAACCAGATCCAGCGAAGCATCTGCGCATGCGCAGTGCCTACAGCAGCACCACCGCAGTGGCGTGACGTCAGAGAATTTCCGTTGGCTTAACAAAGGCAGGGCGTGGCTCACCGTGTGAGCCACGCCCCGCCTTTGTTTCTTGTTTCGGGATTCGCTCAACAACTTCTTGACCGGCTAAATGCCGCATTCTCATTGGTTGCAGAGCAATAATGAGATGCAAGGGGCACTGATTACACGAACGCGTGCCGGTACGAAACTCATCCAGATCGAAACAGGCGGTGGGATCGAACCCAGTAGGTTTTTCAGCGCAAGCTTCTCGCTCCACGCTCCAAGCTGGGGCGTGCTGTAGTTCACTCGGCCACCGATCCCCGCCCTTTTCTTTTTAGAAAGTCCACGGGCTTTTGTACGTAAAGCAGGGACTTCATGACGAGCCAAGCCAAGCGTGAAGAATCTCCAGTCGGTGTACGTGTCATCACCATTGTGTATAGAGTCGGGCCTCTCTCGAAGAATAATTTCAGCAGACGGTACACGGGGACGCTGCTGAAGTCATAGGGGCAGCCTGTCCCGCGCCGGTCAACAAAGACCGGAAGTCGGCCATTCATGGCCGGTTTGGTCACGTGACGCTCGTTTCTCCTCTTAAAAAGAAGAGAAAAAGCGTAAAAAATAATAAACAAGAGCACGCAGAGACGAGGATGCTACACGCTCCTTCGCCTACGCACAATGAACGCTCCTTGGGGATGCCTTACTGTTTTGTTAGCCTCTTGTTTCTTTCTGCTCGTTGCTCAGGACTTCCGTAATGATGACTCGCCACTACTTGGTTTTCCTGGAAGAGCATGCCTAGATCTGGACGACCGCTGAAGTTCCAGATCCAGGCAGCGAGAGACGCTGACCCCGCCCGAGCTGCAGCACGATGCTTGAACTTGAATTCACGAGTGAGCGGGAAGGACATGCATTTTTGCCTCGTCATTATGAACAACTAACATTATAAAAGCTTTGTCCCCCCCCCCCCCCCCTCTTTTTTTTTTTTTTGAAGGGGCGGGGAGGGTACGACGGAAGTGTCTCACATTAACGAGGCACCGCTGTACACCTATGCCCACTGAACACTTAAAAAAACGCGGAATAACATCCTTAACGTGCAACACGATCGAGGCAATAATAATAATAATATAATAATAATATTAATAATATTAATCCTTTATTTGTTTCATGCCCAAGAACAACATAATGGTCAGAATTCGGTGGCACATTAAAAAAATTCAAAATAGAAAACAATATAGAGTCTGAATGAAACGATATCGTCTCTCGAATTAAAGCATTCATCAGAGACGAAAATTTGGTATATAAAGCAGTCGTTTGATAAACGCAACAGAATAAAAAAAAAATCTCCATGAGGCGGGAATTCATTTCAACAAATTTGCATTCGAACTAAAGGAGAACAATCTCGCTTGAACCGAAGTGGTAAAGCACACATGAGCCTCTAACAACACGGATCGGCACAGGTAAGTTTAATGACGACGCAAGATTGTCATCTATTTGACCCTGAACCACTTTGTGTAAAAATAAAAGGTCACGAGTAACTCTTTTTTTTTTTACGGGTTTTGCAATGGAAGGTTTGTAAGAATATATTCATAATCAAAATAAAATTTCCTATCAAAATATATGTCGTAAGCAAGGCGCATAAACCGTTTCTGAGCTTTTTCGATCCGTGCAGCGTTTCTGAACTCTTTCGATCCGTGCTGTCACCGAATTTCAGACGGAACTACAAAAATCAACTCTAACTCGTACTGAAGAACAAAACGAGCGAACTACGCACGCTAGATTTGAAAAATGACGCGTCAAACCTGATATCATCCCCATTGTTCTAAAGGCAGAAGCAACAATTTGGGTAACATGGTATGAGAAGGAAAGATTACTGTCATATAAACACCAAGGTCGCGAACTTGTTCCATGCGTTCAATAGTAGAATTGCCAATGAAATACTGATAAGAAATTATTTAGCGTTTTCTACAGATATACAGCACTTTTGTTTTATCTGGATTGACCAGCAAAACAGTTGCATGAATACCAGTTTGAGATGCGGGTGATACATCTTGTAAAAGAGCACAATCACCTGCCGATTGAATTCTCGAATAAAACTTAAAACCGCCCGCAAAAAACAAAAACAAAAAAAATTGCATTTTGATTGCACAATTCTATATCGCTGATGAATACGAGAAAAACAACGGCCCCATGTCTGAACCATAAGGAACGCAAGTTGGAGTAAATACATCTGATAAGCTATTCGAGACTTGTATTCTACTCCGCCGATCGCTCAGATAACTATGAAACCAGTTTAAGAGAATCGACGGAATGCCATATAAGGAGAACGTATACGAAAGTAATTCATGGTTTACCCTATCAAAAGCCTTAGATATATTCAAAATACACAATATCAACTTGAGCTTCTGTAAGAACAAATGGAGCTATGTAATCGAGCAGAGAACATATGTTCGTTTTTACTAAACGGCCTTTTAAAAATCCATGCTGAATGGTGCCCAGATTTCGACTAAAGTGAAAAGAAAGACGAGCATGCATAACTATCTCAAAAACTTTTGAAAAGCCCAGAACAACGACACAGGGCGGGTACTGGCTTTGTGTATTGGTACTATACTTTGTTTCACACCTACGTCCGGACGCAGCGGACACTACGAGCTACTCTAGCCAATCCCGTTCTCTGGACGTAGCCCGTGATACGCTTTCCGCGCGTCGTTGTACCCCCTCTCCAAGGTCACGTGACACTCACAAGGCTTTGGATTGCCTCCGATGACTCGTAACCAGGGCTCTAAAGTACCTAGGTACAAGTGACTGGAAATCGGTATCCAGGTACTTTTGTTGTACCTGAGGTACAAACCTAGGTACTTTCATTTCTCAGTATCTGTATCTTAGGTAGATTTTCCAGTAACTTGTAACTAAGTGAATTTACTTTTGACCGGTTTTCTATTTACTTCGTCAAAATGGTGGAAACTAAATCTCTAAGTATGAACACACCTCCATGTGCCGTGATTAACGTTGAGTTGAGTACGACCTGGGAGGTACTGACTTAATCAAACCACATTTTAATAAACGAAGCCCCGTCCATCATGTTTCATCGAACGACACTTTGGCGATAGGTGGTGTTCATTTGAGCGAACGATGGATTAGCGATGCCGTCCTAGCGACACCAATTTATCGAATCGCTTCGAACTCCGTGTAGAGAAAATAGTGCCCTGCTTCCTTCATCTCAAACCGAAATCGACTTCATTACGTGTTTGAAGCTCCTCTGACAGTTATACAAGAGATGAGATAACTTGAAAGATGAGCGCAGTTTCTGTTAAAGCCCCTACTCCTATATATTCTGACAAATTTGGGGAAAATAAACAAAGAAAAGTATATTTGAAGTAACTGTACCTGTACCTAGGTACATTTTTACAGCGAGTAGCTAGGTACATGCCTAGGTACGTACAGAGGTTCCTTTTCGTATGAGTAACTGTAACTGTATCTAAGGAACATTTTTGAAAATAACTTTTACAACCCTGCTCGTAACATCCGTGGCGCTCGGACGTAAGGTGAAATCGACCTTTTCCAGATACACGGGGAAACGCCATTTCTCAACGAGAGGTTCAATGCATGCGGTAGTAAAGGGGCGAACAAATCGGCGCTTCATTTAACAATTTAAATCTAGATATAACATCACCCCCTGCGGACTTCCTTTAGCTTTAATTTTTGTATTGCTTCTAGAATGTAATATAAATTTAATAATAATAATATTAATAATAATAATGTATGGTATCCTTGAAGGCCATAAACTTCGAGGATAGTAAATGATGATGATGATTATTATAATACGTTTTATTACTTTGAAGCATATACAGAACCCATCCCTGGGTTCTGCTGCAGCACTTTTCGGCTGTTCGTTCTCTACACCGATTGTCCAATCGGTGAATCGGACAGCCGTCCACCTTGTGTCCTTATGCTAGTGACGATTAATTTCCGGGTGGATTTGCCTAAATGATAGACAGCCGAAGAACTGTCAGTCCTGACGGGATGCCGACAGCGGTGAAACCGGATGTGGCAGGCGCGCTGCGTGCGGTTGTCGATGATGGGGCAGCAGCGTGATCTCCCGAGACCTTGCAGCTCTTCTGTCGACATCGTTCGAGGTAAGGCCCCCCTTAGATCGAGGAGGATCACTGCGGCAACGTCTCCAATTTATTACTTTTTTTTTTTAGGGAGGTATTTGGAACGCCTGAGTCCGGCCTTTGGCTTTCGCATCCGAATGCGTTCGGCGAGTGCAGTGGAGACAATGGCAGCTATAGCTTTATGTCTTCCCACTAATCATACGAATCAGAGCTCGGTGTTATGAAGTCCTTGCGCACTCTCGCTTTTCTCCTCCCCTTACTTCCTCGGCGCATAGTCACTCACTGACAGATGCAAACGGCAGTAAGGTGTTCTCGTTGTCCTTACTCCATGCACAAGCTTCACCCTCGATAATACTTCGGAATCTCGAAAGCTTCGAGCGTGCACGGGCAGCCAAAGCACGGTGGAAGGCAATGACCGCAAAAAGACGCTCTTCATCTTGCCAGTAACTATATAGTCTCAAAGGGAGGATAAGCGAGTGGGTATTTGATATACACATTTGGGGAAAAGAACATAAACGGACGGACAAAGAAGGCTCCATGGAAGCCCTGTTCGTCGGTCGTCCGTCCGTCCGTTTATGAAGAGACCGATATCTCACTGGAGCATCTGGCACATGCGTGGAGCCACCGTAACTTTAGTCCACAGGATGCAGGCGACAGTGTACGAGACGACTCGTGCCGCCGTACTCTGCACGGACAGAGCAGGAGCGGGGTTGTCGCATGCTTTCAGAAATACTAGAGTTCCTTCCTTCCATGCATCGCGGCAGCGGCGGCGTATAGCCAAACTGGCTGGTGAAATCGATCTATTATCTCCCCAAATGTGCCTATAGACTTTTTCTGTTTCCTGTCGTTCTCAGTCACGTGGGTTCAGTATCTGGTATGTGGGAAGAAAAAAATATTCAAATGTTTCAACATGGAATGTGCAAGAAAATATAGGTGAGGCAAAACAAGAATCTGTGACAATCACGCATTTTTCGTAAACACCCTCCAACGACGTGGACAAATCGAAACGATATTTTACGGCATACCAGAAGTGATGACATTCAAGACGGCTGCGCCCTTGTGGAAAAGGTGTATAGTCTTTTTGTGTTCCATTTTAATCATGACGTAAGTCTTACTGTACGACATTTTTCCTGTTCAACAAACCATTGAGCATTCACGACACAAAACGGCATTTATGGGGGCTCGGTGTCATGGTTGTCTGCGGTTACCATTTTCATACACGCGACAACAAGATGGCTAGAGCTGTAAACATGACAACGACAAAAAATACACAACGCATATTGAATCAATTATTATATCCTGAAGCGCTATGGCTATACCATCGTTAGTACTCGTGATCCAGCAGCCGTAGCTAAACAAAATCGGCGAAATCAACGGCACCTAGCAGCTAGAACAGAAAGCCATGGCGGCAGGTTTTTACGGCATCTGACTGTCTAAAGACGAAGCCGTGAAGGGATCTTCAAGAACACGCGGTTAAGATCACCAATATACGTGGCCCGGCGTCCTTATAGGACTTGGAGCCTGCTAATTGAGTTCGGAACGATCCCATATAAAAACGTGCATTAGCTTTCCTTGTGATTGAAGTTAACAGCGCTTGTGAGAGGCGTTGTAGCTAAGGTGTAACTATTCAGAGAGAGGGGGAAGGTGGTGATGGTAGAGGGGGGGAGAGGGGAGGATACGATCTTTGCTCTCGCCTGTTCCGACGTCACTACCGCTTGCTGTAAAAATGCACAGAACGTTTGTGACACTCACAAACATTGCTATATATAGGGATCATTCCTAATCTTTCATTCGATGACTTTGCTTAAAGATGCGATGCCACGATTTTTTTTTACTTTGAGCAAATACCGCTTAGAGCGAATCGTTGTCATTAATGGCTCATGAAACACGCGTTCGTTTTTCACCACACGTAATAGAAGTCGCAGAAAAAATTAAAGAAAAACCAGCAGCGTTCTACCCCCTCAACTCGCAGCCAGAGCAAGCGGCCACGTGATCTGGAGCCGAATATATGACGCCAATGTTAATCATAGCCATCCGCTGGATTTGTCGAAGCACATGACACGCGCTGAGTTCTGTCGAGCTATTGATTATCACCAGCCCAAATCGAATGCTCACGCAATGCTCGGGTCCCACGTATAAGCCGCATTCAAATATCGTCCCTGGGGGTACTAAGACCCCCAGCTACGTCATCAAATCTTGCAAATAATATATTAAAAAAAAGATCTCGCTTTTGTTCTTGAAATTACATTGTAACAAAGGAGTTGCTTGTTCGGTGGCGTTGCGTGCGAGTACATACTTGCCTGTCTGCAGACCATTCCGACATACATGTTTCCAGCGAACACTAATAATGTATTATCAGTGTGACCGTAACTTAAAAATGCACATAAGCACTTTTTACTTTTTTTTTGTTCTTTCTCTCTAGATTGAGCAGCGTTACCGTTAAGCAAGAAATATCAGCGACGCGGAACACGCGAGTTCGTAGGGGTGCCTCTCAGATCCTATCATCAACATGGCGGCGTCGGTGGCCACATTCCTCGCGGAAGAGGGAGTCCGATTAACTTGTCCTCCTTACAAGTAACGCACAAAAGTTTCCGACAGTCGTGTGGAAAGAAAAAAAAAAATCTCGAGAGTACCTTGAAACCCATCGCTGACGTTAGGCAAGGTGGTTGCACCAGACGCCATTCCAAATGCCCTCCGTCCAGGATTTTCCTGCACCTGGCAATTTAATGAGCACGAGAAGCTTCGGCGAGAGCTTCCCAACAAACTATATACCCCACTCGAGTGTCGAGTGTCATCGCAACGTGTGTGACTTTTCTCTTTCACCCAGTATCATTAAATGTTTGAAATTAAGTCGGAAGAAACACGAGGAAACGGCACGGCGACGAGAATGTTGGGATCACTCTCTGACGTCACTTCACTGCGGTGGCGCTGTTGTCGGCGCCTTTACTTCCGGCGAAGGTGGTGTCTGCTGCAGGGCAAACGCAGTCTTTGTTTGTAAACAGTGTGTTGGTGTATAATAGTTACTGGCATCTGAAGATACGCAAAATGTAAATTCACTTTCGTAAAAACACACACACACACACAAAGAAACAGCAAGTTTTGTTTGACGAAAATGCAAAACAAACTTTCGGGCGGCTCGTGTAAACTTCCACAGCGCTGTGCGTTTATAAAAACGTTATTTTCGTGGCCAGCCTGGTGACACCCACTATAGTGTTCTTAACAATGTGTGTTTGACACATCTGCGAGTATTGTGTTGGCGGTGTGTTGTTCGAAAGCCGGGGTCCCATTGCCCATACGTCATACAAAAAAGACAGTCTGCAACGGATCTCACGGTGACTCGCGGTCGAATTTGTAGGCAGACTGTCTTTCGTATGATGGATACAAGCAGTGCGACCCCGGCTCAACGGTTCAAGGGCCCTAGGTTTAAGTGGCGTGGTCGCAAAAGGTAAATTTATAAACACTGATTTATGCGGAGGGCTTACGCGGACTGTCTTCCAGAACACTTGGTAAAAACGTTGTCGAGGAATTCGGCGGCCGTGGTTGGCCGGTGGGCACCGCGCTTGAACTTGGCGCCCGCCAATCACGGCGGTCGAATTCCTCGCCGATTTTCTTGCCAAGTGTCAAGATTAGAGTCGCAGCCCAGCCAATGCTCCCTAAGCCTAGTCTCCTAGGTAGCATCGGCCCATCGCGGGTACAGTACGCGACTTTTGTATCGGAGGTGAGAAACACAGCAGACGACAGCATCTCATCTCCACCAAAATCACGTGCGGTATATATTTAATAATTCTATCGAATAAACGTTCTGGGGTCATTTCAAACCAAGCCTATTTGTAAACTTACCCTTTTATTTTCCATAAAAAACACGCACAAAAAAAAAAAACGAACGCGAGACACGTTTCAGTGGAAGAAGCGCTAAGGTGTTCACTATGCGACGCTTGCCCCAAACATTGATATCGAGAGCTGTATAAAGGGCGCCCTCACCAGGAAAGCGATCTAATCCAGCGTCCTTGGTACTCGGTCGCGGTGCGGCCGCGCGCTTCGAATTTCCATCATCGAAAGACTACACTACGCTTGTTACAAGGCCCTCATCCATTTGTCGTGTGTTGCACGCCAATAAGATAAAAAGGCTCCAGTATTTCCGTTTTTCTCTCACTTGCCTCGCTCGTTATTTCGTTACACGCTTACGTAAGACCGGTTTCGTACAAACCCCGCGGCCTCAGCCTTTCCTCGGCGTGTATATGTATGATAGCCTTCTCACGTTCGCAGCGGCATCCCAAGGTCCGGTGCAAGGTTGGCGCTGCGCGGCTATCGGTCAATCGAGTACCGATGATACTGGGAGATTAGGGGTATAAACAAATAGTGTCCACATTCGTAAAAATCTGATCGGAAACTTCCTATACTCCCTCTTGGAAGGCGTTCAAACGCGAACGCTGAAAGCCGGACTAGAACGTTCAGCGTTCGAACGCGTTCCACGAGTAAGTATAAACAATGGCTTGCTATGCGGAGAGCAAGTCGTCTGCTTCTTGCGCCGGGGTTGCTGTGACGTCAGAACGACGCCGATTTTGATTTTCTTTATTTGGAAGGATAGTGGGTAGACCTCAATGCTAGGTGCCTTGTGGTCTATATACCCACTACATTTTTCAGTCAGACAATAAGAGCTTTGCGTTCTGGCATCATCGCAACCCCTGTGCAAATAGCAGACGAGTTCCTCACCGCATAGCTTTGCGTCTATACCCGCTTGTCATTCCAGTCAGAGCTCGGCTCTCTGGCGGCGTCCCCGCGCGCCCTCCCGTCTCCTCCTCTCCCTCGGTTTCTCCCCGCATAGTCACGGATGGATCGAGAAATGCGGGGCGGGGTGATCGTTTGGAGGATTTTATTGTCGCTCTGCAGCAGGTTTGCGGCATCAGTTCGATAAGAACGTCGAAGGACAGATCACGAAGCAAGGGGTGTGAACGAAATAATAATCAAGAAGAATCAAGAATCAGCTTTATTTGGTGCCTAGGAACGACCTTCCGCTGTTAGTACTAGCACACCGAAAAAGAAAAAGAAAAGGTAACTTTATACCGAATGTACAGAATGTGAAAAATTCACATTACAATGGAAAAAAAAAGATACAAAACCAAATTAAAACACTCTTTCACATTGATGCCAGCCGAACATTGGAAACGCACGCATTGAACAACCTTGTGGGTGGGGGAACGCTAATAATACTAGTAATAATAATAAATAAATAAATTTGTCGCTGACCAGTCTTGCATCAACGTGCCGACGCAATGGCTAACGGAGAGTCTTTGTTCCCCGGACTGATGCCGACGGGTCCGGCTTTACGACGCGTGTGTTTCTCTGCGACATTGTTAGCCCGTATCTGGCACGACTCCCGACCGCCGCCGCTGTGTGGTGCACAACAATCGCATTCACCAGCAAATCGCCGCCGACTGGCTTGTTTTCCGCAACGACGAGTGGATACTTTCGAGAGGAAAACGTCTCTGCTGCTGCACGCGGGGCGCATTAACCTATCGCTTATGCGTGTCGAATCAACAGCACCCGCAGTAATCGAAGCCCGTGCATTAAAACGTTGACGTCTAGCCGATGCGTTGAATGATGTTCGGTATCAAGCTCTGGGCTCCATGGGTATGACACCCTTAATTAAGGAGTACAAACGCTGTTCCAGAGAATTACACCAGTGGTTACAGCCTTTCAGTCCCTTTAATAAAAACTAATTCTTAAAACTAATTGTTCTGGTTGATCGAGCAGCTTGACGTTTCCCTCAGCTCCCTTCACAATGCAGTGGCAGCGGCAAAAAAAAAAAGAAGAAAAAGAAGCAAGGCGTTGATAGCTCACACACCCAGATATTGAATATACGAAGTGCAACATAAACCAAGAACACTGAAGGAATATAAGAATACAGACACACATTTGGCAAAGGACTGGCAATTAACAACGATAACAATTGGAGCAAAACGCCGAACCGGCACGTAGTGACAAAGTGAACCCTAGTTACCAGAAGGCAGTGCATATGAACCCGTTTCGATTGCGAAATCAGGTGCGGTTACGTTGGACACCCTTCACTTAGGAAGGCGCGGCAAAGGCTGTGAAAAGCCGTGGCACGGAAAGTGACACGAACACCCTTTTCGAAGGGTGTCTTCCGACTGACATCCGCTTCAGCCGAGGTTGTTTTAGCGACGATCTCGAATAATTATTGCCTGTACCCATGCCTTCTACTTAGAGATGCAATCTTTGAATTAAGAAATAGTATGCATTCGCGATATATTAACGAGAACAGAGCAATATACGCGCTTAGCCTTCGTGATTTTGAGGCGGCTACCAGGAAAGTGGTGGAGCAGTCGCCAAGGTCACGATTTCTCTCTCGCACGTGGTCCATTGCGTTTGTATTTGCTGTTCCTGTGCCTGTGAAAACTGCATGTGGTGCTCGTTGTTTGAAAACTTACTGGCCGCATAAGATATTTAGGATGCTGCTAAGATCGCCGTGAATCCTATTTTTTTCAGGGTTTTTTTCAGAACCCGAAAGCACACAACACAAAAAAGACAGTCTGCATGCAGATATGAGCGAGTCATCGCGTGCTTCGAATGCCGGCGCGGCAATGAGTTCAAGGAGGAAACTCGGCACGCGGCATTCGAACCACGGACCTTGCGGTGACTTGTGTTCGCAGTCTGTCTTTTGTATGACGTAGAAGCAGTGTGACCCCGGCTTAAAAAACACTGAAATAAAAATATATCTCTTTAGATGGTTAAGATGGGACACGTCTTTGTTTAAATTTTTCTCACGAAAAAGAAAAAAAATCTTTACGCTGTAGACGCAATTTAGCCCATGCTCTAGGCCACGCCCGGTGCTTACAAAACTACGCACCTTTTCTCTGGCTTTCGTTGGTTGGAGAGATGATTGTTGTGGGGAATGGTTGTAAAATTGTATATCCGTATTGTAATAGTATTTAATCGACAATGGTTGTATGCTGGAGAAACAAATAATCTAAATAGTCATTATTGTTTTCTAAAAGTATCCCGAGATTCCCTTTCCGCTGCTTTCGAAACGACAACAAAAATGGCTGGTGGCGTCTGCAAAGTGATCAACGAGAGCAGCTCGTTGAGCTCGTCTATTTTAATGAGTGCGAGTCGTTCCGCGATCACCGAGATGTTTAGATGAAGATTTCATCAACCCACCTTGATTTCGGCAAACAACTTCGGAAGCGCTGTTGGCGCTGTGCGGACGCTTGTCCTCGTCGCGTGGACTGACCTAAGCCTAGCGTCCCACTTCAACTATATATGTTGCTTGATCTGGCTTGATTTGCTCCTTTGCGCGTGTAAATGATGAATGAAGATGTCGGTTCCCGTAAAAGCGTCCCTGCTGCTTTGTGGATTGTGCGACCGTGTGTGATTGTAACCACGGTTTTAATACCGAGAAGATACCTACACAGGTAAGAATTTTGCGTAGCCATTTGGCTGGAGGCAATCGGGCGTTCCGCTCGCATCAAGTTTGTCCAGGTTTGTTCCCGTCATTTCGCTTCGAAAGGAAAGTAGCTCTCAGAATTTTGCGGTGCACCTGGCCCGCCAATGCGAATATGTTTTGGGTAGCGTTTTAATTGGGCGTCATGAAGCTCACCCACCTTGCTCGCGGATGCCATGCAAAAATGAAAGCCGTTTACAACTCCCTGTAACGCCGAATTAGAGCGCAGCTCTTGAGGAGGAGGAGGAAAGGAACTGGGGGCCGGGGTCACGTGACCTCGGGGGTGCATGATGATGACGTCATCAGTGATGACGATGCGGATGCCAATGACGTCATCGGCATCCGCATCGTCATCATCACTGATGACGTCATCGGCATCCGATCATCCTCGATGACGTCACCAGTGACGTCACTGATGACGTCATCGTCATCCGCATCGTCACTGATGACGTCATCAGTGACGTCAGCGCGTCCCATAATGCACCGCGCGGTTACGCCGACGGCGACGGGCGACGCCGCTCAAGCCGGAAAACGGGCGACTAAGCTGCTGCGCTCTCAAAAAACAGCAACAGAGTTGCTGGAAGGGACTGCATATTTATTGTGCTAACTTTTTAGTAGACCTCTCGGTCGCCGTAACCGGCACATACGGACAGATGCCGACAGACGCTTGTAGCAGGGTTCTGCAATGAGGGACTGGTGATGCAACGGGTACTATACCGTTTCGTAAATCTCGCCGCAACCCTCCGGAATACATGTTGGAGGCATCTGGTCGTTTTTGTGCTATAGTTCTGTGTTCTTTGGGGCTGCGTTCGCGTTGCAGAACCGGTAGGGGGATAGGATACTGCGGGTCTCAATCCAGACTTGTGCCTATCTCAAATACTCCACTCAAGATACTGTATTTCAAATACTTTTGAAGTATCTTAGTATCTTGCAAATACTTTTGATCGCGAGTATTTGATACTCTATTTTAATTACATTTCTGAGTATCTTGTACCTCATTACCTCAAATACATTTGACATTCCGCCATTTTCCGAGTTTTTCGACATGAGCAGCGCGGCGTGGTATGGGCAAACGGGAACATTGTTTCGAACAATCAAATCGCGGCAAGGTTTCGATAAGCTACGGTATATTAGATTGAGCTCGTGAAAACATCGTTTTGTGCCACTTGTGACTCATATTTCACCCAAAAGTTCGTAGAATGAAGGCTTTTCCCACCTTCTTAAAGGCACGTCTTGTTTCCCAGTTTACCCTCAAAAATCCTCAAACAGAAGGGGTGGTCTGACAGAAGCAAAGATTGCTACGCAAAGGAACAACGCAGAACGGGGAACGACCCACGACAACAATGTAGACTTCAGTGCCAAGAAAGTAACAAACAGGAGAAAATGAGAAGTGGACACAAAAGAAGACACTTTTTTGCTTGTTTTATATCTAACCCTCACTGCAGCAAACGCCAAATTTTTTTTTGTCTTCTTTCTTTTCTTTTTGTTGTAAGTCCGACACTTATTTCTCCTGCAACACTGTCTGTAAGCGAACATTGATAAGCGGAGAACAGGACAGCAAACGAACTACGAGTGATGCCTTCTCGAAAATGCCAACAAAGCGCCTCATAGCGTTGAGTGCCTTTCGAACGCAACCTTACTTGAAGAAGGTGCGACTACTGCCCTGGCTATTATCTGGGCCTTCGTTATCCATTCCCAATTTCCGTATCCCAAGTTTATTTATAGTGAACTCTCCACATAGAGAATATGGATTGTAGTTAAACGAGGCGTCTAAGGTGCGCCGCATGACGTGATATTCGAAGCGATGTCACTATAACCAAAGCGACTTCTTTTTTGTTTTGTCCTAGAAATGTTTTGTAACACGTATCAGTGATATTCGCTTTATAGTTGAACTGCATAAAATAGCCCTACAATGCTTTTTTTCGTTTTCTGTTGTTAGCAAGTTAGTAAACCACTCTGGTAAACCAGATTTGCGCAGCTGTATAATTATGTTGGTCACTGACTTTGATACAAATTACGCAATGCGGAAGTATTTCTCCAAAAGTAATTGAATTACATTTTTAACTATTTGTACTCTACTCAAGATACTTTGCAGTAAAAGTAACTTGAGTAGTATTTTAAATACTTTATGAAGCAGGTATTTAGTAACTTAACTTAAATACTTTCATCGAGTATTTTGTCCAACACTGGTTCAATCCTCTACCCCCGCCGGCTCTTTGATGTGGATGAGGATCGTGCCGGCGTGTATCACTACCGCGTGATGCACATTGAAGACTCCAGTGCTAGCGGTTGTACCGCACCGGCTAACGTTCGTTCATTCTACAGGCTGGGAGACTCGTCGCCCGCTGAGGCATACCAAGTTCTAGGCTGTATAAACACACACACACAACCCAATTGTTGTTGTTTTTTTCTGTGTTTTTTTTTTAGGGCGGGAGGAGGGGGAGTGGGGGGCGGAGCTGATACTGAATTCTTAGCCTCGTCACCGATCTGTGGCGTTGGCCAAGATATAAGCCAGTGCATCTAAGCCCTTTCGGCGGTAACATCAACATGTGGGAACCCACAACCAGTGTAATTAAATCGCAACAACAATAGAAAAGCCGGATGGAGCAGTCGGAGCTATTGACCGCACGGTTGGACCCCCCACGCGTACCAAGATGAAGAGCGGAAGAGATGTCACTGGAGCGGAACTAAGCTGTGCTATGCGCTTGCCTCGGAGCATGGCCAAGGCAACGTGGGCACGAGGACAAAGTCTCAATGTCAAAGCGATGGAAGGCGTCGAATGTGCGTGCTGGCTCTTACGGTGAGCGCGGCCTGAAAGAGACTGCAAGCTCGCGATCTGAATCTTCATAACGAGTTATGGCTTCCGCGTGACGTCACCGTACTGGCTGCTGGCGGTCATTCGCGCCACCACAATGGCTGCTGCTATGATGTCAACGCGAGCGATGGGGATGGTGCCTCGACTTCACCCGCTATGAACACGAAAGGATGAATACGTAGCCTAAAAAAGCAAACGCGGATCAAAGTAAAGTAATATAAAGTAACCAACGCCTTTTATTTACTTGAAGAAAAAAACAGCTTCCCGGCTTTAATACAGAAATTGACCATTCACTTCAGTGTTAGTTAACAACTGGTCGTGGAGCGTGCACAGGTCCTCGTGCACAATCAAAGGACAGCTGCTCCTTGCATGATAGACGCGAAGCTCCTTTCCTTAGACCACAGTGGGCAAAAGACCTGAGCAACCCTGCAGCGTCGTCTGCCTTTCAGGAGACTCGCAATTACTTCCGATTAGGGTCTCCCATTAGTAAACTCCCGTCTTTAAAATAGAAAACCGTTCTGAATGAGGTGCTCGCAGCGGCTGC
>JAZHYW010020703.1:20000-29755 GCA_037355805.1 Ixodes ricinus
TATAAACATCGCATGCTATAGTAGCTCGGAACGCCGCTAGGGAGACCGAAACAAAAATGGCACCGCCCGTCGGTGCCAAGCACATGCAGTGATCCGTTTTTTTGTTGTTGTTTTTTTCGTTTGAATTGAAGCAATGCCAAGGATATTCATTCCAATCTGGGAACGTTGTTCGGGGACAACGTCCCAGTTTACGACACTTTTGGTTTAATGGCACAGACGCTTCTAGAGTGGCGAAATAAGAGGAAAGCATTTCAAGGACGGCGACCAAGTGATTGCTGAAGTGGAGCGATTCCTGAACACTTAAGACGAGGAGTTCTATAACAATGGCCTCCGGCATGTGGTGCATCGCTGGAAAAAGTGGATAACTTTTGGTGGCGAACATGTAGAAAAAAGTCTCAACTCTTGCTTGAGTTTGATTGCTGAATTTTTATTCTTTCGTGACAGTGATACGAACTTTATGAACGCCCCTCGTACAGTGACGTCCTGTTAATATGGACACCTCCGTTTCCACCGAAAGTCGTTCATATCGCGAATTTTTCTAACATAACGAAACAAAAAATTCACATATTTACCCAATTCATTTTCTGAAAGCTTTCTCTATATAGGGGAGTATCTATATTATAAACGGAATCTATATTAATTAAATACAACTGTTGCTGATAAGTTGCAAAAAAAAAAAGTAACTTCAACTTGGTTATTGTTTTGTGGCCTGAGATAAGACTTCATCTAAATGTTAATTCAATTTTTTTTTATGGTTGCGGTGGCGTTTAGCTAGCCACTGAGGAGATTTTATGCCTCTTAGTAGTTTCCTCTTTTTTTAAATAAAAAAAATAAAATCAAGGCCGATGAAAAAAAAACAGATAACGTAAGAAACCACGAAAAAAAAGAGAAAAAAGCATAAACTAAAAAAAAATTGTTAAAAAAAGTAAAAAAAAAAAATAATACCGCCGTCACGAACGTGTTTTTTCCTCGGAAAATAAGGAAAACTTCCATTTTTTCCGGGATATTTTCTTTTTCGCTCGCCAACGTTTGCCGTGAACCCCTACGGGTCTGGCAGTTTTTCAAATAAACTTTAAACGAAAAAACAAATATACTCGCATCTTCATAAGTGAAAAGAACCCGTGACGCTTAAAGATTTCCCGTTTCCGGTGCCTTATGACATGGCTTCTCGCGGAAGCATTCAAAATGACTCGAGTACTCGCATACAACCGGAAGGACCTTCGTCTGCAAAGCCTTCGTGACAATTTTTTTTTCGTTTTAATTTAAAGCCGTTGACATATTCATGCGCATGAACCAAACACGCTCCAAACTTGCTTGGGGCGTGTCCGTAAATAATTATGTCCTAATCTAATTTAAACATGTTGTGATTATTTTGTGCGATGAATGAGCTTCCATTCCGTCAGCCCCGTTACTATGGGGTCTATATATTCAGCTGTCAAGGTTTCACGACGTATATACTAACGTGGCTAAAAAGCTGGCCCTATAGTAATTCGTCCCGTGAAAAACTAAAGCTATAGAGAGTTCAAAAGCTCTTTCCACAAACCTTCTTGTGAGCGCCAAGCTACAGCCACATTTATTTTATGAGAATATAGATTCTCATTCATCGGTAGAACCTGTCACGGAAACGGCGACCGTAATAATGCCAGACGAGTGTAGCCTTTTTTATGCGGGTCACGGTGAATGCAGAGGTTTCTTCGAATGAAGAGGAATTTCGAAACCCTACGTATCAATGCCACAGGCCCTTGAACGTGGTACAATGTTAACCTTCTTTTCTTGTTTTACTCCGATTTTGCTAGGAAGAAAACGAGTTCAAAAAGCACATCAGCTTGTAACGTCAAAGCTCATTGTTTTGTTTTTGTTTTTCGGAGTTTGCTATGTGGACAATGAGACTTACCTATATCTGAAAATGGCGGTGCGTCATTTTGCACGCCTCACTTCACCGGAAAAGTGGAAGGCGCCTTTTTTTCTGCATCGAATGCGGTAGATCCATCGTCACACGCTCGTCGTATAGAGGTTGCCTTAAACCGCTTATGGCCTGAATGTCCAACGAGACTGAATGTCCAACGAGTCTGAATGTCCAATCGGTCACGTGACAGCCGAGACGGAATGTACAACGAGACGAAAGATCCAATCGAGACGGAATGTCCATCGAGCCTGAATGTCCAACGAGACGAAAGGTCCAATCGAGACGAAATGTCCAACGTGTCTGAATGTCCAACGAGACGAAAGGTCCAATCGAGACGAAATGTCCAACGTGCCTGAATGTCCAACGAGACGAAAGATCCAACCGAGACGGAACGACCAACGAGCCTGAATGTCCAACGAGTCTGAATATCTAACGGATATAGAATGAACCTAGCAAAAAATTGAGAGAAGATGCGCTTGTCGTCTGCGTGTTTCTTCTCCTTCGTCCGTGTTTGTTTGCGCTGTTTTTTAGCATTATGATCAACGAATACCAACTAGCCCAACTCTCAACATTAATTGAGAAGATATCTCTTTTTCGAGTAGTAGGATTACTGATAGTTACGGCGGTGAAAAATGCGTTCGATGGAATGGGGAACCGGACGTTTCGGTGCGGAGATATCGGTACTAGGTCGTTTAGGTACGTGGTCGTTTCGGTACCGGGCTTTTCGATGCACGGCTATTTTGGTGTGCCGCTGAGCTTGTCCCGCTGACGTTGCCTCTGTGAAGTGCACCAAATAAAATTAAAATTATGCTCCTGTATTTTGAAGACTTCACAAAACCCAGAAAATAATCCATTTACAGTTCGTTTTATATATCTAAATTTAAAGATAATTTCTATAATTAAAAAATGACGTGGAAGGTCACACATCCTACAAGACCAAAGACCGAACTTGTTGAGCATTGACAATCGGTCACGCGTTTACTTTTAGAAGGTCGTAACTCTGGCGCGGAAACAAATGTGAGGTCCACGAGAATTTTAGACTCGTTAAGGAGTGTCCAAACAGGATACTACAACACTCACGACTCCTGCAAGTCGTTGCTGCGCTGCGCTTCCGGCCGTCGGAGGGAAACTTCCCTCCCGTCAAAGCTGCCGGGGGGAAGCGTCCCCCCGCTAAATCTCCCCCTCGCTTCCTCCACGGCGGCCTTGCTCTGCTCATCACGTGGGTCCGGAGAGCCACTCACACGCTCTCTTGGCTGTCGGTCAATCGCTCAAGGCCTCCGCCGCTTTGGAAGTCCCGAAAACGGGAAAGGGAAGACTCGAGTGTGAGGGGGCAAGCCAGGCGAGCGCGCGTCGTGTCCAAGGTCGTGTCATCGTCCAGCAGTTCTGTGGATTGGATCGGATTCCCGCGGCTCTTGTTCCTAACGTACCTCGTATAGACAAACAAACGTGGTTGGTTTGAAATTTAATAAAATAAATGCTATATTCTTAAGTTCTCAGTGTTTCTACATACAACTAAAAGTCTCCCTTTTGCGCACTGCACTTTATTAATTTTTTTTCGAGCTACGAGCGTGGATTTTGACGAAAAAAAGCTGAGCCGAGGCGGCCGAAACGCGCGCTTCGACGAAGGAATCTCCCAAATCCATCCGAAGCCGGACCTCTTTGGCCTTCCTGCCGAGGTGACGGCGGTAGCAAGGTCGGCGACTTTGTGATCCGCGGGAGATAGACAGGCATCAGGCATACCATTGGCAGGTGGCGTGTGACGTCAAGTCTGACGAGCACCGACGTCAACGACAAGTGGAGGAGGCGAGGAGGCAAGTCGTGAATTTGGCTCGGCCGGTGTCCAAACAGACATTCGACCGACGACTGCCGGACGGTTCAATTTTGACGACTTTTGCAGGAGTCGTGTGGTTTGTAGTAGCCTGTTTGGACAGGCCTTTAATCGTGTCTTATCCCCAGCCACTGTCTTCTTTACGTTTTGTACGAGTTGCTGTATTTTCCTTATTGGTGTCCCTAGTCACGCAAAGATGATGTCCCCCACATGGGAGAAAAACGCCTGATTAAATTGTAGAGTATTATTATCAGGTCAAGTCGGTGTAGTATGTGTAATTACACTAAATTGTAGTTTTTTTTTTTTTTTTACAAAACGAAGGAGTGGAATTTTCAGACATTTCTGATCGGACTTCTCGGTCCCCAGAAACACAAAATCGATCCTCATATCAAAATCAGTGATAAAATACAACGTTCCTTCCTTAAGCCTCTCTGCAGGTGATGTAAAGTTGGTGAGCTTTTGTCCGTGCTTGTGCGGAGGATTCGGCACATTGACGGTATCGCGACGATCAGTTTCGCATGCTTCGGCCACCAATGCCATTGCTGTCGCATTGAACCATGTGTTAAAAAACAAGTAGGTATTCTTAATAATTAATAAAATACTTTTTTAGGATTGACTTCCGTCGTTTCCGCTCAACCTTTTCTGGTCACATGGCATGCAGCAGCAGTCGCACCGATACGCGCCCAGGTAGCATACCGAGGCTGCGATCGGATTTCAACTGCTTGTAACTCTGTCACAGTGCCGCTGCGACAGTGCGACTGCCATTTATTCATATTCGCACATTACAAGTGCACATATAACCACAGGATCAGGAGGTCATTCCCTCGGTCGGTCTTCCCAAATTCCATTATGCTAGAGTCGCGAGTGAACATATTCACGTAGAGCCCGACTTTTTAATCTTGAACGACCCGGGTACGATTCACTATCGGACCCCTGTAAATTCTGAGAACCGCATTTTGTCATCCTCTTTTTTTTTTTTTTGAAAGAGGGTCTCATTGATCCCCTCACCCTTGGCTATCTACACACCGTACCTAATCAACTATTTTCGACAGTTCGACAAACGGGCGCCCCTTTTTCCTTCTCTATTCTGCGAATTGGCCTAGGGCGAATTGCCCTATTCGACGAATTGTCCTTCTTCCAGTTGTCCAGAGACCAATAAATTTTGACGAATTGGCCTGATTCGCGGTGCAATACGCTTCCCCTACAAAGAATAGAAAGCCACGTGGAACAATCTATTGTTATATTCACATATAATCCAGGCTTTGGTACCTCCGGGTGTGAACCTTCTGCTGCACGTCAGGTACCAAAGCCTGGATTATATGTGAATATAACAATAGATTGTTCCACGTGTATATTCTTGTAGAAGCATGTTGCACCGCGAATCAGGCAATTCAAAATTTGGTCTCTGAACAACTGGAAAAATAGATCGAATAGAGCAATTCGCCCTAGACAATTCTGGAATGACAAAATAATTGATTAAGAATTTGCGATGTAGATAGCCGCGGGATCAATGAGACCCTCTTTCAAAAAAAAGAATGACAAATGCAGGGGTCCGATGTTAATCATTGCCAGAGTCGTTCAAAGATAAAAGTCGGGTTCTCTGAATATGTTCACTTTTGACTCTAACATAATGGAGGCTAGAGCCGAGATGACCTCACTGATCCTGTGGTTATATGTGATATGAATAGATAGCAGTCGCGCTGTCGCAGCGGCCTCTATGAGTTACAAGTGAAATCCGATCGCGAGCCTCAGTATAACAGGCATATCGATGCGATACTGCATGCCGTATTGTTTCAGAAAGGTGAGCGAAACGACTTGGGAGAGTCAATCTAAAGAAACCTGTTTTATTCAATTATTAGAATACCTACTTGTTTTTTAACGCATGGTTCAATGCGACAGCAATGGCGTGGCAACATGCGAAACCTGATCGTCGCGATGCATCCGCAATGCTGTCCACTGCTTCCACGGATTCGCCGCCATCACCTGCGAGAAGAGGGAAGCAGACGCGTATTTTTATCGCTGATTTTGATATGAGCGTCGGTTCTGTGTCCGGGTGAAATCCGATCAGATATCACAAAATTTCCACCTTCGATTATACTTGTAACGAATATATTACTACTACCGGTAGTGTACTTACATACTACACCGACAATTTAATCAGGCGATATGCCTCCGCGGCATGAGACATCATCTTTGCGCTAAAGTTACAATAGGACAACACAGCAACTCGTACAGCAACGCAAAGAAAAGACGTGAGCAAGGGTGAGGATAAGCTTCTGATTAAAAAAACGCATTGTCCAAACAGGCTACCCCAAACCACACGACTCCTGCGAAGTCGTCAAGATGACCGTCGGCGTCTCGTCGAATTCTGTTGGACACCGGCTGGCCAAATTCGAACGCCTCGCACTCCTCCGCTTGTCGTTGACGTCGAGTGCTCGTCAGGCGCTGACGTCTGCGCGCCACCTGCCAATGTGCCCGATGCGTACCATGCCTATCTCCGCGGATCGCAAGTCCGTCGCCAAAATGCCTCGGCAGAAGCCAAGAAGACTCGGACAGTCTGGGAGATGCCTCGTCGGCGCATTTCAGCCGCCTCTCCTTTTTCGTCGAAATCCAGCTCATTGTGAAAAAAAACCAATAAAGCGCGCATATCAAAAGGCTTTTTAGTGCAAATGTAAACACTGAGAACGTTTTGTTAAATTTCAAATTATTTTTTCAGTTTGCCAGGCTACGTTAGGAACAAAGAACCCGATGTCAATCCACAGAACCCTGAATGACTGGTAGACGACGCGCTGGCCCGCCTGCACTCGAGTCTTCCCCTTTTCCCGTTTTCAGGGCTTCCAACGGCGGAAGGCAACCTGGCGGCGATGTCGGATAACGCTCCCGGACCCATGAGCGGAGGCGCCGTGGAGGAGGCAAGCGAGGACGACTAGCGGGGCGAGGCTTGTGCGCCAGGCCGACGGCACCCGGAAGCAGCACGCTCTTGCGGCTTGCGGCAGTCGTGAGTGTTGTAGTATCCTGTTTGGACACCTGCTAGCTGTCTAAAAAATTCTCGTGGACCCCATTCGAGCGCCAGAACCACGACCTTCACAAAGACGAACGCGGCGACCATTGTCAATGCTCAACAGAAGTTCGAGTCTTCCAGTGCTTGTAGAGATAATAGTGACCTTCACACGTCGTACAATTATAGAGATTATCTTTAGAGTACTAGATATATAAAACGAGGCTGTGAAAATGGATTATTTTCTGGGTTTTTAATGAAGTCTTCAAACTGCAGGAGCATGAACTTTTACAGTTTTGCATTTGGTGCGCTTCGCAGAGGCTGGCGGCATCAGCGTGGAGTTTTCAATAGCCGTGCGTCGAAAATAGCCGGTGCCGAATCGACCACGTACGCCAACGACCTAATTGCCGATCTCCGCTTTGCCGGGACGTCGGTTCCCCTTCCATCGAGCGCATTTTTCACCGCCGCATCAGTAAATCCTACTACTCGAAAGAGGATCATCTTCTCAATGTTGAGTTGGGCAGATATGGATTCGATTGATCACAATCGTAAACACGCGCAATTCACTAAGCGAGGAGAAGCACTGCAGACGAGGATTTGTAACTTTTTGCTGGGTTCATTCCTATAGCTCCGTTAGATCTATTCAGACTCGTTCGAATTTATTGAAGCTCGTTGGTCGACCTTGGATCTCTCGTTGGACATCCTGGCGTCTCGTTGGGCGACGTTGGACCTTATTCATGTCAGTGGATACGTTTCAGGCCCCGTTGGATGCCTTCAGTCTCGATTGGACGCTCTCGGCTCGTTGGGTACACTCGAGGCTATTCCGTGGGCGATTGGATCTTTCGTCTCGTTGTACATTCCGTCTCGTGCTGTGACATGTTCGCCGGTGGACTATTCAGATCTCGTTGGACATTCAGGCTCGTAAACGGGCCTTAAGAGCAACCTGTCGGCGATACTGTTCATGCCGCATTCGGCTGCTGAAAAAAGGCGCCTTCACACGCACCGGTGAAGTTGAAGGCGTGCAAAAAGCGACGCACCGCCGATTTTCAGATATAGGCAAAGTCTCATTGTCCACATAGCAAACTCGAGAACAAACAAAACAAAACAATGAGCGCTGACGTTGCAGCTGATGGCACGAGACTCGTTTGCTCCCTAGCAAAATCAGGATAAAACAAGAGAAGAAAGGTGGCTGGTAGTACCACGTTCAGAACTTCTGTACGTGAAGCCTGCAACATTGGTGAATTCCTCTTCATTCGAAGAAACCTCTGCATTCGCCGTGACCCGCATAAAGACTGCACTTCGTCTGGCATTGGCTGTCGCCGTTTCCATTGACAGATTCCTACCGATGAATGAGAAGTCTATATTCTCATAAAATAAATGTGGCTTTCTGTAGCGCTCACTAAAACTTGTGGAAAGAGCTTTAGGCTCTCTATAACTCTAGTTTTTCGCGGGACTGGAAATGAGCCAGCAGGGCCGCGACTAGCGTGCGTCGTTGAAAACATGACAGCTAGTCTATAGACCCCATGAGGCTGACGCAGAGTGGAAACTCATTCATCGCACAATATCACAACATGCTTAAATTAGATTAGGACATGAGTGAACGGACACGCCCCGAGCAAGTTTGGAAGCGTGTTCATGCATAATCATGTCGGCAGCCTTGAACAAAACGAAAGGAAATTGTCACGGGGGAACTTGCGGTCAGGTGCTCGTCGTCACTTTGAATGCTCCCGCGAGAAGCTCGCGATCATAAGGCTTTTCAGGAAACAGAAAATCTAGAAGCGTCACGGAGTTCTTTTTCGCCTATGAAGATGCGAGTATACTTGTTTTCGTTTAAAAATTTGGCCCAATACCAGACGGGAATTCACGGCAAACATTGGCTTGAAGCGAAAAGAAAATATCCCGGAAAAATGGGAGTTTTCCATTATTTTCCGGGCTGCGTGTCGTATTTATTACTTTACTTTTTAACAATTTTTTTTAGTTTATGCTTTTTTTTCTTCGTGGTTTCTTACGTTATCTGTTTTTTCTTCGACCTTTATTTCAATTTTTTATTTAAAAAAGAGGAAACTACTAGAAATGGCATAAAATCTCCCTCAGCATAACGCCAAATTTACCGCCACCTTCATAAAAAAAATTGAGTTGCCTGACTAGATGAAGTTTTGAGCCTAGCAACAAGTTGCAGACGCTATCAGCAACTGGTGTATTTGAGTATTATGAGATTCCGTTTATAATATAGATGCTCCCCTAT
The DNA here is from genome assembly GCA_037355805.1 of Ixodes ricinus. NCBI lineage: Eukaryota > Metazoa > Arthropoda > Arachnida > Ixodida > Ixodidae > Ixodes > Ixodes ricinus. The sequence goes on from JAZHYW010020703.1 coordinate 28,978, forward strand.
ATAAGAGAAGCTTTCGGAGCCATGAACAGGTATGTGAATTTTGTTTCGTTATGTTAGAAATTCGCGATATGAGCAGCTTTCGGCAAAGAGCGGAAGTGTCCATATTAACTGGGACGTCACTTGCTACGAGGAGCGTTCGAAGTTCGTATGCAATGTCGCGAAAGAATACAAAAATTCAAACGGAAATCAAACTCAGGCAAGTTGGGCACTTTTCTACATGTTCGCCACCAAAAGTTATCCACTTTTTCCAGCGATACGCCCTGCACCGGAGAGACGGCATTGCTCCGAACTCCTCGTCTTAAGTGTTCAGGAATCGCTCCGCTTCAGCAATCACTTGGTCGCCGTCATGAAATGCTTTCACTCTTATTTCGCCACTCTAAAGCATCTGTGCGTAAATAAAGAAATTGTCATAGGCACTGGACGTTGTCACGAACGCAACGTTCCCAGAGCCCAGATGAATATCCTTGGCATTGCTCAATTCAAACGAAAAATTGGCGCAGCAAAAAACGGATCGCTTGCGTAGTGCTCGGCAGGCCAATTACCATTTTTATTTCGATTAATACCAGCGCGCATTCAAACTGCCATAGCATGCGATGTTTATACTGTGCGGAAACTAGAGGGACATCTCATGATGCCTGTTTGTTCGTTTCCTTAATTTTTGTGCCCGACTAATACGAACTTTATGGGCGCCCCTCGCCTTATGCTTTGGATGTGTTTACTAATTAAAGTGCACCCGCCAGACTGTTGACGCGATGAACACTGGATACCGAACGATGTT
>JAZHYW010020706.1:0-17075 GCA_037355805.1 Ixodes ricinus
GGCGAACGCCGACCGGATCAGCGAAAATTCCGCACGCGGCGCGTCGAGCGTTGCCGCGTTTTGGGAGCCGGGCTAATGGGACCAACCCATTTCGTTATCAAAGGGGTGGACGCATAGCTTTTATCGGGATTCCAGCCTTTAAAAGTGTGAATCACAAAAACATGGCCGATTAGAGTTGCCGATTTCGGGTGTTGGCCCCAAGTGTTCGGAGATGATGTTATAACTGCTGATAAACTGGAGCTTGCTTTAGGCGTAGATAAAACAGCAGTGTTCGATCGATGCTTACCAATGTAAAAACGCTATGTTTGATATGATATTAGGCATGATAACAATGATCCCTCGGCAAGCGAGAAGTGGCCGACCAGGAAGCCATCTGCGAAGTCATCGTGTAGAGAATTACCCTTGGCGAAGCGACACGCTACTGAGCGCAAAACAATACAGTCTCCTCAATAAAACGCGTTCATGAAAAGGGACTGAATCTTTATTCTGCTTTGACACAAATCTTTTTTTTTTTTGTTATCTATGCATATCCTTACAGATTAAAGAAATTATTTCAAAATCGCTTGTCATTGTCTAGTCTAGGTTTAAGAAAGCTTGTGCGTAGGATTACTCTTTGGGCAGGAAATATTTAAAATGACAATCCGGTTTTGCAAATAAAAAAGTGGGATATAACACGTCAGACATATTATGCAGCGAAGAATTTCGATAAGCCGTCTGCGTTTACTTACAACAGGAAGCGGGATTGTAATCGGCCGTGCTTCAGATTCACGTTCCAAAACGCGGAATGCTATTAAACTTCCTGCGTCCACCCCTTTGATAACGGGATGGTTTGGTCCTAATAGCCCGGCTCCCAGAACGCGGCAACGCTCGACGCGCCGCATGCGGGATTTTCGCTGCTCCGGTCGGCGTTCGGCCGGGGGAGCTCATATGGCCGGCGACTCGTACTGACGCTGTGGCAGCAGTCAATGTGCCACCGCTCCCCTGGAGACGTCCAGACCTTGCCATAGGCGGCAAGGCTGCCCTCACGTCGTCGTCACCGACGTTAAACAGCAGCCAATGGAGCTTGAGGCGCACGTCCCGGTTGCCCGGGTCGACGACGATGCACCTCCGCCCCTTGACGATGAGCTCCGGTGTAGCCAGCAGTTTCTTGGCACCCTCGAGGACTTTAGCGTGACGGCCCAGACGTGATTCATCTGGTACGCCCCGAGGGCGACGACCTCGGGGAGTAAACTCAGGCTTGCCAAAGCGTCTCGGAATTCTTCCGCACGGTACGGGCGGCCCTTAATATCAGCGTGTAAAAATACTTGTGTTCAACACAAGTGATCCTGATGGCAGCGAAGGTAGGATGACAGCGTATTCCTTATCGTCGGTGATCCTGATACCGCGGCCCGACTGGGCCGCCGAAACCGCTCCGTCGGAGCTAGACATTCCGCGTCCGATAGCTTCGGCTGCCGGAAGTGGAATAGGCCACGCGCGAGCTGCCCACTTGGCCAGCTGGGCCAGCTGCGCGCGCGGCAATATATCTCTCCGACCGTATGGTTCAAATGCACTGGCCACATCAATGTAGCTCTACATGCTTTCTTAAAAAAAATCTTCGAAGCCTAAAAAGAAAAAACGCCCTGCATACTCCAGCAATGTAAAGCCATTAAAGGTAAAAGTTCAATAAAAAAAAAACACGAAAATCTTAGAAGCATTTTTATGCGGAAATCGGTAACTTTTCAAAAACCGCCATCATTATTAAAGTTAAGGCAGTCAATATATCTGGGATTATTTCAAGACCTATTTAATGACGGCAAGTTTCTTTGTTCTTATAGACTAGTAACCGGCAATCACAAGCCGGAAAGTTGCCTGTTTTTCACTTACCTCCTCCAGCGCCTGGAAATTATAAAAACCTTTGTTTTCCCGGAAGCACCTCGATCGTTATTCCTAGATTCATTTATGCCGTCAGACGTTGAAAAGGGTTGTTTTCGTTGTCAACGACTTGACTTCGTGGCCAGAGGTTGAGAAAGCAACCGTGCATATTCATTATTTCTCAAACGCTCGTACCGGCCTTCACCTTTTTCGAAATTTAGGGGGGCATCCACGTGGAATTTAAATTTAAAGAGTACCATTTATTAATGAACATACGATTTATTTTGGAATGAGAGCTACGCCAGCGCAGCTGTTCGTGCTCCGGAACATTTAATTTTATTAATCGGCACTCCAACGCTTGACGAAATCTAATCCGATCGCACATGACCAGATGGAGTGCTAGAACAATTATCATAAAATAATCACCGTCGAGCAGCGTGTAAAAGCCTTCAATATTTCTACGTTTCAACGCTTCTTCCATAGACTTGCACGTAGCTCCATGTTTGAAGCAATGCCGTCGGTGGTGCCACCTGTGGCCTGCCGACCCCCGATCAAGTCGACTACAATATAGCTCATTGGTTACGATGCTACATTACACGAAACATGTTGACTCACACTGAATCATAATCGGGCAGAAGCATTAGCGTACACGGTTGACAGTGATGTCGTATCGGTTGTCGGCATTGTCGGAAACGTCATACTGCCCACCTACCAAAAATAATACCTTATTTCCCGCCCGAAATTGCTTTCCCCTCATGGCGCATATTCGTATCCTCTCATTAAAACGTCCATAGTCTCTGCTGCTTCACGTATAATTCTGCTATTCAACCTAATCCTCTCAAGCTCGTGTGAAGGCCTTTTTTCATTACCTGCAAGAGCACAATTTTTTTAGATATTTTTATGGATAGTATTTATGCACTTGTTTATATATTACCACTTAGTTGCTACATTGATGTGACTAAATGTATTGTATGGCCATCGTAAATTGACAGCTGTGCAACAATGCAATACTTCGAAATAAGGTCCAGCTAAGTTACTACACATATCTCTAAACCTAGAAGAAAAAGATACATCCAAACGACTGGATGAGAATTAGGTGGGGAAAGGGGGGGGGGGGTACGAACCAACTCGCCATTAGTGAGTTCAGGATGATTAAAATGAGTAAACTTTTATCTTTACAGTAGCATTGATAAAAACCTCAGCACGTGCATGCCTCTTCCCATTTCACATTATGAAGCGCAATTCAGCAGTTAAAAAAAGAAGAACCTCCTGAGGCATGATTATAGTACATGTTTGAATAATGTGTTTTTCTAAAAGCTTGCTCGAGAATTGACGTGATTATAGCTGTTCGCCGCAGCGATTCTGGTTGGCTTAAAAGAAAACCGAAGATTGCAAAATTAATAACCAATAAAATTACGGTTCTAACAAGCGAGATAGCGCACCATGCAAGGACTCACACAAAAGCAAGCATCCGAGGTTCAATATTTTTTGTCTCCCTTCTTCTCTAATAATCTATCTTTGTAGCTTTTCAAATCTAAAGTGAACTTTAAGATGGAGAATTGGCCGAGTTGCAGGGTAAGTTGGGTAAGTTGGGCCACAAAGCGCTGGAAGACACAGCGTTTGTGCATTTTCCCTTCTGTTGTCCTTTCTGTGTTGTTTTTTATTAAGTGGAGTTGGCTATTCGTACTTGTAATTAACAGTGCGCAAGAACCATTCACAGTCACACACGAACACCAGTAAAAACTAATCACTCGTTGAGCGCTGAATATCAACTGTTTGTCGCATTTCATCTTCCGCTACACCTTTGCACATCTCGCACACTTCGTTATTTTTTCTTTGTTATTAAATTAAATAACTCTTTCTTGGAGAAGGTCAAAGAGAGGTTGTCTGGCACATTCTCCATCCAGTGCCCCTATGTTCTCAGCCTCTAATAATTTCTCGTGTGAGCTGTTGAAAGTTCTTGCTGATAACAGCGCCGTTTTTGTTTTTAAGCCTGCCGAGCATCCGCAGTTTAATTTTTACCGTTTCTTTACATTTACTTTTTTAGCTGGCGGGCATGTTTAAGTCTTTACTAGTGTGTGTGTTTGAGTGTGAATGGTTCTTGTACGCTGCTATTTACAAGTACGAATTTGCACCTCTAGGCTTTATGCTAAATTATCTAGAAGCATTTTTTTAAGTTCCCCTAAAGCAGCTTCAACATTGTATGTATATATAAATATATATATATATATATATATATATATATATATATATATATATATATATATAAAGACTCGATTACTAAGAGCACTCAACTATTAACGAATTTTAGAAAATCAGTCAGTGAACACAGGGTTCAATTTATGGCAGCCTATTTTAGGCCAAACATATTTTAAAAGTGCCTTGAGTATTTTGCCAAGAAATATAAGAAATAAAAGCAAAAATAATATTTACAAGCTTGTTCACGCTCTTAAAGGTTCACTACTAAGTAAAGAAAAACATGACAAGCGACAAAAAATATCCGGAACTATTCTGGATAAAATTGTGGCTGCAACGTGCCTCGCCTTGCCATGCAGTAGCGGAGAAAGACGGATTTCGGTACAACGGCCGCAGCACTTAGTCCTAAAACATCGCTCCACTTTCGAAGACAGCGGAGGTGCGAAATTCTGCCCCCGAAAATGTCTGGCGAGGGACGCGTTAAGAGTGCGAACGCGGGCAAAACGCGCACGTCCCATTAGCGGAATAATTTAGCTCTCAGGACGGGGATAAAGTCCCGCTAATATGATTGGTGGCTACGCTCGTGCGCAATTCACGGATACGGTTAGCTCGACAGGCAAAGAGGGCTGTGCATTAGTCGCCAAGGGACGATCCTCTCCATTTATTCCCACGGAGAACGATTCATTTTTCTTTACACCCTTTCTCAAGCTCTGTTTAGCAAGGGAGGTTTCTCTTCACATACTCCCTCGCCCACCGCAAGCGTCGCGGAGGTGTTTTCTCCCAGTGTGCTCTTTTCCCCATTTAATAGCTGTTGGTTTTTCTGCCCCCCTTGTTTAGTTCGAGTATTGTTTTTTATTTAGCCTTCGGGATAGAGCTTACTAAAAAGAAAGTATGCTTTGCCCAATCTCAGAGCTTAATGGCTTTCCGTCCTAAGGCGACCACTCTGCTCCGTGCGCAGGTAAGGATAACATTTTTACGTCTACCATTTACGAGCTGAGTGCTATTGCAGTGATTATATTTATGCGCGTGTCTGCGAAGCGTGTGCGTATGATTTATGCTCGGCACTTAGCCATACCTTCCGTATTGTTTGATTAGGTACCTACACTTAGCATGCTTACCATAATCTAAGCAAGCTTTTTTTTTTTTTTGCGGTGCAATGATTGGTGTAACAATAGGTCGATCGTTTTGAGTTCAAAAGCAGCGGAAAAAAAGGAAACTCGAGTAAAACATTATTGAAGGGACATTGTGCGTCCAAACGGATGCACGACCGCACGCCAGTACAATGCTCACTCAAATCAAAACGGCATGTGTATTACAAAAGAAAAAAGAAAAAAAGGGCTATGTCAAAGAGGACAAGTGGGGGTAAAAACAATTACGTGTAATTAACTCTTTTTAACCTATCTCAAGTTTCGCACCTCATTTTGTTTTAGGTAGCGATTTCCGCCCCTCTCGAACACTAAGTACTTCGTCCTGCCAGACTACAGTCCACTCTGAGATAGATGGCCGATGATTAGGAAACACGCGCGGAGAGTGACGACGGCCTTACAAAACGAGAAGAGAATAACGAGATCACAAAATACTTGAGAAGAAAACCATACAATGTGTTCAAAGAAAAAAAAAAAGGCACCGTCTTTCCAACCTATTTAGGACATCTGGTTAGCTTGCAATTTAATAATTCCTGGATGAGTCCGAGAATGATGGTTTAGTTTTAGTTTTGTTAAACAAAGCAAACGAAGAATGTTTCATTTATTTTATAGCAAATAAAATATACATTATCTATATATATATATATATATATATATATATATATATATATATATATATATATATATATATATATATATATATATAACATATAAAATGATATATTATATGGTGTCCCGAGAATACAAATTTCCTCCGCCGTCCGTGCCACTAAGTATAGTGCTCTTCCACTCTAAGCATTATTTTAGCAGATATTTACCACCCATTAATGCACAACTATGAGCTCAATAGTTTGTGCTTTACAGTTCAGAAACGCCTCAGTGTTGCTTTACTGCACGAAGCTGAGAACAAAAGGCGTTGTTTGCTTGTCAATCATTACGGCCCCAAAGTTAAAAAAAGAAGAAAACCCTGGCTTAGCGGATATCGAGCAAGCAGCGAAGGAAAAGCGAAAACTGCCTGAGTCAGGGCTCACAACATTGAGGTCGTTTCCTGTCTTCCGAATCACGGTCTGTGGCTGGGGGCGGGGCTGAGTCGACGTAGCGCCACTGGACCAGTCCCTGTCAATGTTTATAATTGCGCACTGGGTCCTGTCGCACCGCAAAAACTCCACAATAAAATTCAAGTTCTGCCCATTTCGGTAGTCTAGAGGGGAGTTCCCGGGGTTCCTCGAGCTTACCAAACTAAACACATATGTGGAATAGGCAGGCTCTGCTTTTTCCAGCATGATATTTTATATGCCTAAATTCAAAATAGCTATGTAGGAAACCGCAAATGAATGGGACGCCGAAACAAACACTCAAAATTTTCCGCGCACTCTAGTGGGTCGACCTGACGAGTATAATTTGGCAGTCGAGCAGGCAGTCTAAAAAAGACGAATATTTGCGCATTTTCTTTTTCTTATTTTCATGGCGTGAGCTTCACTGGCGTTTATATCGCACCATCAAACTTCTCGTAGGACTTCGGGAACAAGCAGTAATGCCCCCATAGGGCCCTATATTACAAAATCTGATGTCTCATATTCAGTGCTGCCAATAGAGCCTACCAGACCAAGGCTTAAACTTCAAAACATTCGCAAAAAAGTAATGTGACTTGCAATTTGGGTTCCTAGTTCAGATGGGTTTATTAATGTGTTACCCATTTTGCGGCAAATCAGTGTTACCAAACTTTGGCCTGTAAGAATATTTATAGGAGTCTATAAGGGATGTTGACTGATTTTTTAAATCACCAGTGAAACAAACTTAACTTATAGAGAGTGTTTCTCTAAGCGCTAGCGAAATCGTTCTTGCGAAAAATACGCATCGCACAGAGAAAAAACGAGTTGATGCCGTAGCCGTCTCTGCTAAGGGAACCATTAGGGAAAATTATTAGTCTTCTGCATAATTAGCTTAATGATTACTTTTCAGTGACTAAATTCTCGATTCGTAATTTTGAAGGCAAGGTTTGAACTAGAAACTTTGTGGGGTCCGATCTACAACTGCGCTCTGCTTCTTTTTTCTTTCCCTCTGCGCCCAGGAAAACAAGCATGCTCTCCTCCGGTCGCTGGTTCGTTGGCTGCGTCGTTCAAAGAAAACTTTCAAAACTTTCGATCCGGATAGGGCCCCGGAACTTACTTATAAAAAATGATCGTGTTCCGGGACCCGGACCTTCCCTCACGCCGTATTGCAGTTTAAATCGAACCTTAACCCTTTAGCTGGCAAGATAGGAAACAGTGAGACGAATTTTTTCGACTTTTTATTTCCTCTCATCAACACGCTAATACATACCAGAATGAGTATGAAACTGTTTCACCAAAAACTATTCTAGATACAAAACGTCGACAATTTTGTTGATCTGCCAGTTAGGGGTAAAGTTATTGGCCAAAGTCAGCGGGTGTGCACTGATGTTAACATAAGACCTGGGCCTTCCAGTGGCAGAACAATTTTACAGCTGGATGACTTTTGCGCCAACCAGGAGGCCTTCATTATCAGGCAAGAGGGAGGCCGCACCTTGAAGAACCGCTCACCACTCGCAGGTTGAGCAAGGTTATCTGCAAAGTGCACGTAACGTATCAGTGCCTGAAACTTTTCAACGGTATATCGTCAGCGACTGGCGGAAATCGTCTTTCCCGTGACCAGCAATGTTCCAATGAAGGAAAATTGTAGACGCCCATAAGCACGAGTATACTCAAGAAGTTTCCGGATTTCCTCGGGCGTTGTTGCTTCCAGACATACTTATGCAAAATTGTGTGCTGCATAAGTATGTCTGGAAGGTTTTCAGGTCAATCAACTCGGCTGTGAACATGGCTGTAGAAGTAGGCGTACGGTCCACGAGCCACCTCATGAGGTGGCTCGTGGACTTTTCTGAAACTTGCAGGATGGGGATGTCAGCTCTGTTCTATTTTCTTGATCTGGCACGACCCTTACTCGGTCTCTGCGGTCCCTCTTCCTCGTCGTCGTCGGGGACGGGAACTGGAACGAGCGCCTGGCTACCGCTCTTTTTCTTTTTGGAGGACAGGGGCTAGCAGCTGTAAGCGAGCGTTTACAACGCGATGAACTGATTCCCGTATTGGAATCAAGCGTTGTGGTCGCGCATTCGTCTTTGCTGGGTGACCTTTCTGGTGTCACCGCACCTTCTGTGTCACGAGGTACGTCGTCATCGCTTTAGTCATGCTCAGAGTCACTCAAATGCCGCGAAACAAGCACTACACCTCGCTCCGCTCTGGGTTTCCCGTAGAACGTAGTCTTGCCCATGGCTACAAAGAAGACATTTACTCCTGAATTGCAACCAGATCAATAAGCAGTCTTATTTCTAAATGGATATTACCTGCTGCGCAAAATCATCTCTAAGAAACCACGCGGGAACTAGGACATAACGCAACAGCGCACTAGAGAAACGTGTACTCTAAAGCCGTAAGCACACACACACACACACACACACACACACACACACACACACACACACACACACACACACACACACACACACACACACACACACACACACACACACACGCACGCACACACACACACACACGCACGCACGCACGCACGCACGCACACACACACACACACACGCACGCACGCACGCACGCACACACGCACACGCACACACACACACACACACACACGCACGCACGCACGCACGCACGCACAAAAGAAGCACTTACACACACACAAAAGAATCACTTACACAGCGCTTTGTAAGTGCTTTCTTTTATGCTTAGGACATGAAATGTACGCCTAAATGTTACCCACCACCACGGGTCGGCATTTTTGGGTCACGCCCTCACTCACCTCACCCTCACAGCCACCTCCCCGTCCAGCCCCTCACTCCCTCCCCACCCTCACAGCTACACTCACCCTCAGCCCCTCGCTCACCCTCACACTCACCCTCACGCCCCCTCACGCACTCACCGCCCTCGGGGCGCTCACACCCTCCGCCCTCACGGTCCCTCACAGCCCTCACAGCCCGCGCCCCTCACACTCACGACCCCTCCGCCCCTCACACACTCATGGCCCTCACGCCCCTCACGCACTCACCACTCCCGGCCCTCACGCCCCTCACGCCCTCACCGCCGCTCACGCCCCTCGCGTCCCACGGCCCTCACGCCCCTCAGCCCCTCGCGCCCCGCACTCACCCGGCCCTCCCGCCCCATGCACAGCCCCCTCTCCGCGCAAGCCCCTCCCGCCCCTCACCCCATCCGCCCCCTCACTCATGGCTCACGCCCCTCCCGCCCCTCACGCCCCTCAACGCCCCTCACGCACTCGCAACCCTCCGCCCTCACGCCCCTCACGCCCCATCACGCCGTCACCCCTCATCCACGCCCCCTCACGCACTCACTGGCCCTCACCCGCTCACCCCTCGCCCCTCACGCCCCTCACGCACTCATGGCCCTCCGCCGCTCACGCCCCTCACGCCCCTCCCGCCCCTCGCCCCTCGCCCTCACGCACTCATGGCCCTCACGCCGCTCACGCCCTCACAGCGCTCACGCCCCTCACTCATGGCCCTCCGCCCCCTCCGCCCTCCGCCCCTCACGCCCCTCACGCACTCGCGGCCCTCACGCCCCTCCGCCCCTCCGCCCCTCACGCCCCTCCGCCCCTCACGCCCCTCGCGCCCTCGCACGCGCTCATGGCCCTCGCGCCCCTCACGCCCCCTCACGCCCCTCCGCCCCTCACGCACTCGCCCCGGCCCTCCGCCCCTCCCGCCCCTCCCCCGCCCCTCCGCCCCTGCGCGCCTCTCACGCCCCTCACGCGCCCCTCACGCACTCGCGAGCCCTCGCGCCCTCACGCCCCTCCCGCACCCCTCCCGCCCCTCACGCACTCACGCCCCCTCCCGCCCTCACGCCCCTCCGCCCCTCACGCCCCTCACGCGCGCGGCCCTCACGCGCCCCTCACCGCCCCTCACGCCCCTCGCGCACTCACCGCCCCTCACCGCACTCGCGGCCCTCACGCCCCTCACGCACTCACGGCCTTCGCAGCCCTCGGCCCTCACTCCACCCTCACAGTCGCCGTTTTCCTGGTTCGAAAACTCTGCTCACCTTCACCCTGCCTGTAAGGATGAGGTGGTGAGGAGTGATGACGGTGTGCCCTCATGGTGAGGTTGTAGGCATTTGCCGGTGCCGAAGCCGAGCGCTGCCGTCTTCGTTGGCGGCGGCTCCGGCGGCTCCTCGGGATGTCCTTTTTGGAAGAGGTGTCAGCCACGTCGGGTCTCCGTGCCGGCGAGCGGTCGTCGTGAAGCTTCTCCGCTCGCCCTCTCTCGTGGGTCGAGTCGTTGCCGGGGTGCCCATCGTGTCCCAGGATCATCGTATCGTTACGGCGGTCCCGTCGTCTCTTTGGCGGGTCGTGCAAGTATTGCTTGATGGCGTGCGCGGCGCGCTGTTTCGTTGGCGGACCGATGCGGGCGGCTTAAGGGCCTCAGTGTAAAGCCCCCTCGATACGCTTTTGTTACCAGTGAATGTCATATGGGGACCACCTCAGTGCAGTCTGTGAACAGGAAGTTGTATATTTTTCAGCAGATATTTTTACAGCTCTGATGGCGATACGCTTCTCATCGACAACCGACAACTGTGTTTGCCGCATCCTATCGCTATTGGAGTCGGGCTAATCTGCTGAAACCGCAATACTAATCGAAGTATACTATTATAAAACTATCAGCAGTATGCGATCGTTGGTTGACTGTCCCGGTACACACATGTGCATAAGCTATCAATACATCGGGCAGAGTACCGTAAAGCCATCGATGACACTATCGATGGTCGACCACAAAAAATATCGATTACGTGCTATCGGTACTCGATTATTGAAAACTATTGATACTGTACCATTAAAAATAGATTTGAGTAACGTTGGTAATAGTAACTGAAAATGTCAAATATTTCCCGGGATTGCTGGCAACCAGAAATATTCTAAACTCTATAATTCACGACCGGAGCCTTCGCAGGCTTATCAAGAAGGTTTTCACTTTTCATTCTAACTGGCGCTGTATAATAATAATAATAATAAAAAACATTTTAATTTTTTGCGTTCTTTTTACATCTTTCTTTTAGCCAGAATACATTCCGTTGAAAGTGTTGCCTTGGTTTTAGGTTTTAAGCGTCTGAAAATGCTAAAAAGGCAAATGCCGATGGTGGGATTGATTTTCATGTGGGGCGTTTTTGAACCCTCTCAATCTCAAAGTATTCAAAAAAGAGCTTCGATGTTTTTGAAAAGAAGTTTCAAATGTTTTTGTTGTGATATATATAAGTCAGTGACGACATTCCATCTACTGTTATTATTCGTCGATCAATTAACTTCCTGAAAATCCCCAATCGTGCCTCCGCTGAACAACTGTGACACAAACTGCGGATTTTTTTGTTAGTCGACTATATTTGAATTTGTTTTAAAATATTACCGTATGAAGACATTTCATTTACCTTTCATATTATGTAAAAGTTGTGTCTTAATCTACGAGTGAAAAATAATTACGATACAGAGAAGTTTTCTTTCGTTCAATTTCTTCCTTTGTATATAAAAAAACATTTATGTGTACCTTTTTTGCTTCGCACGTTTTTTTACACCCTTACTTTTTAGAATACATTCCATTGAGAATATGCACTGATTTTTAGTTTAGAATATTTAAAAATGCTGAAAAATGATTTGGTTCTGTTATCTTGTGATTTAGCATTAAAAATATAAATTTCTTATTTAAAAATCTAGGTTTCAATAGGGAGCGTATTTTACTCTAATATTTTACATTATTATACTTTGATATTTCTAACGTAGTATAATTATGTAGCGCATAGGGTTTAGGCAAGCCCCTCCAATCATGGCACCAGCGAAAATTGTCAAAAACCCGCTCGGCAATTGCCGATTTTATAGTTTTTAGTCGTTCAAATTGCAAACTTATTATACACCTAGCGACATTTCATATTTTATATGAGTTCAATTCAACGTCCCTTAAATTATTATAATAAGATTAAATATACAGCTATAACCCATAAACACAACAACATTTGCTCTTTTTAAAAAAGCACATTTGAATTAAAACTCAAAACTAGTGCATATAACTCTAACAGAATGTATTCTGGCTAAAAAATGTAAAAAACGCAACGCAAAAAAAGTTTTAAAAAGTGATTTTTTACTTTTTTACACAGCAACGTGCTAAAAATTGAACAAAAGTGAAAACCTCTGTTTCATAATTTATTTCTCAGTACTCGTACGTAGTTAAGGCTTCAAACTTTTACACGTAATGTGGAAAATAATGAAAGGTGCCACCACACCTAGTATTATTAAAAATAAAACTAAACATAGTACACAAAAATATACACCAGTTTAGGTCACAGTTGTTCGCGGAGGCATGTTTGGGGATTTTACAAAAGATTGGATCAGCGAATAATAAATAGTAGATGGAATGTCATTTTACTGACACGCACCTGTCACAATAAAAAAAATAATGACACTCTCTTTAAGATACTTTGAGATGACAGTGGTTCAAAACGACACACGAAAATCACGTCAAATCCCCAATCGGCATTGCCTCTTTTTAGCATTTTTGGAGCCTTAAACTCAAAACCAAGGCAAATACTTTCAACGAGTATATTATTCTGGCTAAAAAAAGAATATGAAAAAACGCAAAAAAAAAAAATTAAAAATGTTTTTTTTGTGCAATGTTGAAGTTGAACGAAAAGCCGAAAACCTCTCTGTTCCATAATTTATATCTCAGTACTCGTACATGATAAAAAACACAAACTCTGCTTAATTTGAAGGAAGCAAGGAAGGGTTCTACACGTGGTAATATTTTAAAAGCGATACTAAACGCATTCGACTCAAAATGATACATAATTTCAGGTCTGATTGTTCGCGGAGGCATTACGGATTTAAAAGTGGAGTGACGAATAATAAATAGTTATAATAGTGCCTATATATCACACTAAAAATATACACATTCTTTTAAGATACTGAGATTGGTAATTAAATATACCACACGACAATCGTCAAAACCTCAATTCTTTCCTTCTTTGAATTTTCTCAGGAACTAATCATGTCAGGAAGGATTGTTACTAGGAACATGCTCCACAAAAATATAAAATTTGAAGCTAAATAAAAAATACGACTCCCTTGCCTGAATCTTAAATGAAACCGCCCATATGTGTATATATGCTCAGAAAAATTGTATAATAATGTGCTAGAGTGATATGATTTATTTATAAAACATTGTTGAAATTTCGAGAAAATAAGGTGCGAGTGCATACCTCACTGATTTGAGTCTAAATGAAACGCGTGTCTCATAACAAACTGAACGTTGTTTCCACTGCTGTAGCTGGGCACTGTTGGATAACTGCAAACTAAGTACTACTCCCCAACGTTTATAGACCTGAAACATTACTTTGGAACGCACATCCCTTCTCTGGTATAATTCAATTGTCCTAATCTCAAATTTAACTAAACTTAGTACAAAGCGTTGTTTACCGTTTGACCTCGTAATTCAACAATATCAATACATACCTGGAATTTCTAATTCACCATTTGGTCTTGTCAGCAGCACCATTAGCAAATGTATACATGTCATTGAATAGATTTTTTCCTTCACTGTACATTTATAAATGCAACGTGCAACTATGACAGGGTTTGGCTTACACGAAGAACGCCAGCTTGCCTACAACCTTACCGCTTTCCGCTTATGCATGTGCTCATCTACACATTCAATTGCTCTTTCGTGTGCTGATATCTAATTAGGTTTTAATCATTTTTATCTATTTTTGCGACTTTCGATTCCTGTATTAATTTATTGGTGCACTGTCCGCCTTGCAATAGAACTACAAAAAATTAATGTGCAGATGTTTTTGAAGATAATTGCAACAATAGACCGTCGCAGTGCAACTGATTTGAATCACGAGCAACTTCGCTTACAATCATAAATTCATAAAATTATGATACGAATGGTCACAGTGTTTGGAAGTTAAAACATCACTTCTACAATTTTGAGTTACGAGCGGCTGGTTTTCACCAAAGAAATTCCGGCTTTTTCTGCAAGCATAATTTGGCATTAGTGCTTCTGAAGGATACGGAGTCTCATCGACAGGTGACCACTCTGCCGGAAGCGAAGGTGCGCATACAAAGGCCCAGCACTCCGAAACCTTTTGTTTCAACAAACATAGTGCATTACGGACCAAAATGACTTCAACGTAATAAATATCGGTCCCGATTACAAACAAATATGATTTTTCAGCAGTGCTCTTTAACGAAATAAACGAACGAACTGATCGCCCAAAGTTCTTCAATGCAAATAGATAATGAAATCAAGTTTCATATTTTGTTACCGGATAGGGTGTACTAGTGCTCAAAGTAAACCAATCTCAACATGATGTTTTGAGGATAGTTGTCCACAAAGTCGTGCTTGTGTACTTTGTTTTTCTTTCAGACAGGCCTCCCTATACAATTGAGCAAAAAAATGGGAGCTGGGCGACTGCTCTCAGTTCACTTGCGTTTGCATGCGCCGTTTGCAAAGATTTCTAAGTCAGACCGCTAAACGATAACTTCTACTATAGAGCGCACAGCGCCGTTTTACGTACCGTCAACCAGCAAGCGCACCCGTTCACCGGCGACTCACCACTGAAGCGGCAGGCGAAGGCGAACTCTTAATCATTCAAGCCCAGCTTCCCTTTTCTCCAAACATGGCATAAAAGGCTGGCCAACCTAACGCTGGTTACGTAGCCGCGCTATCAAATATCGCCAAGCAGTGAGCCTTAGCTCGCACAAACTCCTTCACTTTCTTACCCGTTGCAGCAAACGCAACAGCATCCGCGCGGCAGGAAATTTTTGCGAGCGAGCGTCGATCTTACTTTCCGGGAGATGCAGGGAGGCCCCAGGCAATACCGCGCGACCACTCACTGGTATCTACGCCTTCAAGCGAAATCAGGCCTCACCAGAACTCATCGTCTCGCAAAAAATCCCTGCAAATGGAAGCGCTACATTTGAGCTCAGATCCCTTACGAACTGATGCCTTTTACTCCCCACCGCCCTCGCGGGTCGCCACCTCACGCCTCATATAACTCGCCGCCTCACCACCCTCCACGCATGCCTACACGCAACTGAACTCCACTCCTCGCAGTCCCTCGGTCCTCACGGTCCTCCGCCCCTCCGCCATCACGCGCTCGTACCGCTCACGCGTTGTGGTTCTACGCATCTCCGTGCTCGTGCCCGCCAGCATCACAGCCTGGCCATCACGCCTCGCATGTTCCCTCACTCACTCACCGTCCTCCACCGCCAGTGGCCCTCACACTCATTGTCTCACACTCACCGCCTGACGCCCTCGCACCTCATATCACCACCTCACCGCCACTCATCACCGTCAGTTTTATTAAAACAGTTTATTCCCGAAACGTTCAATTCAAACCAGAACCAAGTCTTTTGTTGTCATCATCACCGGCACGAGTATCGCGTGGCTCTCGCGCCCCTGATTGGATGCAGCCGCTTTCAACGTCTTCGAACTGCTCGGGTCGCGCCTTGTACGACCGGACCCAGTCTCAACAATTCGTGTCGATCGAGAAACAGCTGAAACAACCCGGCAACACCGGGGTAGAAAAGTTGCTCCCGTCTGAAGGGCCTCGCACTCCCGGCCCTCGCGGCCCTCACACACCCTCACGCCCCCTCACGCACCCTGGCGGCCCCTCATACCCCTCACGCACTCACCACCCTCCCCGCGGCCCTCGCCGGCCCTCACACCCTCACGCACTCACCGCCCTCACGAGCCCCTCCGCCACCCCTCACGCCCCTCACGCGCCGGCCCGCCCTCACACCCCTCACCGCCCTCACGCACTCACATACCTCCGGCCCTCACGGCCGCCCAGCCACTCACGGCCCCCGCCCTACCCTGACCCTCCTGAGTCCCTCTGGTTCAGAAACTCACTCACCCTCACACTCGCGGAATTTTTCTCTGAGTTCAGAAACTCACTCACCCCCTCCACCTCACCTGTGAAGATGAGGAGGTGAGTGAGGGTGAGGCCCTCGCAAATGAGTTTGCCGAAGTATGCCCACCGCTGGTTTTTAATACGAGCGCTATTGTCGATAAATAATTCCAATATCAAAGCCGTAGCGGCATGCCTGCAACACTTTCGCTGTACCAGCATAAGGTGCGCCTCTTTGCCCTCAACTGGCAGCTCAACAATCTTTCAAGCACCTCAAATATAACAATATTTCTATAGCGTGTTCCGGACGTATGTTCTTTCGAGAGTGTAAAATATGAATTCGCTGACCTGAGATAAACGCTTCCCACAGCGGCCAGAATGCGGCCAATACGGGAACGCCAGATAATGACAAAACCTGCGCTTTTGGCCATTGAAGCAGCAGCATGCGCCCTTCGTTAATAGTTTTATCAACTATAAAAAAGAACATGTTTCTCAAAAACTCTAAATTAAGCGACATGTGTTTGTATTTGGACTCCGCCTTATTTTAGTGTCCGTTTTACTTAGGTCTACAATATTGTTGATCTGCGGGTTAACGGGTTAATTTAGACAGCTCGAATATCGATCTTTATATAAAAAGTGGTGTTAGTTTTTATGACGCAAAAGTAGAGATTATTGTACGATCCACTCGTTGGTACCAAAGGTCAGATGAAGCTTTACGTATAGTTTTTAATTGAAAAAACTATACGTTTTGTTTAGTACCTACGCTTGGTACGTAGGTACCAAGCGTAAGTACCTAAGCGTAGGTACCATTGAAGCCAGTGAGTGGATCGCACAATAATCTCTACTTTTGCGTCATAAAACTAACAGCATTTTTTATATAAAGATCGATATTCGAGCTGTCTAAATTAAGGTTCGATTTAAACCGCGATACGGCGTGAGGAAGCGCTGGAGACAAAATACG
>JAZHYW010020710.1:0-10861 GCA_037355805.1 Ixodes ricinus
AATAATAATAATAATAATAATAATATTTATTGCAGGTGCTTTAAGTACATCAATGCACAATAGCGGGACCATCAAAGCCATAAAGGCTTGTAAGACTAGTCCCTAAAATATTAAATTCAATACACACCTAGATCAAAATAAGAAAAGGCCGAGAGCCGGAACGCATGACAAAAGAGAATTTGTACAGGCAGAGCACCACGGCACAATGCACAGAGTTCACGGAAAGTGAAAAGAGCAACATAAAATTGTATTGGCACATAAATACAACATTACACGCCTGAACAAAAAGCCCTCAGTTGACGCTTCAAAGCTCCTCGAGATGTGACATCAATTAGCGCAGAGGGAAGGTTATTAAAAATGTGAGGTACGTAATATAGGCGAATGCATTTCCCAAAATGTGTGTTGATGCGCATCGGTGTAAACGGTGTCGGATCTCGAAGGGCCCGACATACATTGTTGGGGGTTTTAAAAGTGTTATCCCAATAGTGTCTGATTATTACAGTTTGCCAAAATAGTGCTCGAAATGTTGGTAGAGAGAGGTCATTAAACAGGTTATCAGATAGTTGGAGACTCGAGCCATATGCCACGCTTCGCAAAATGCCTCTAAGTAAAGAGTTCACCTTAGAGTCTAATCGGTCCGTACACTGTCCGAACACAGTTATCCCATACCGAAGTAGGCTATACACGAGCCCGTGCACCAAAAGTCTTCTCGTTGACATCGGAAGAAATATGCGCAGGTTGTAGAGGGTGCAGGAAGCGGCTCGTAACTTTTTAAAGATGTAGCAAAGGTGAGAGTTCCATGATAGATCACAATCAAAATGGATTCCTAAATATTTTGTGGTGTTGACATAGTCGATTGGCACGCAGTTGCAAGATACACAGTTTGACCCGTGCAAAAAAAGTGGCTTGTCCAAGAGAATCGATTTCAGCGGACTACGAAAGCATATCAGTTGCGTTTTTGTTTTGCATTGATCCGAATGACATTCTCCGAAAACCAATCCATCACCCGTATTACATCTAATTGGAGCAAATCAACGGCATCACGGTAACGTATATGACTGGACAACAAAACTGTATCATCGGCGTATTGAAATACTTTACAGAACTTTACCGCCTGCGGAAGGTCGTTGACATAAATGTTAAACAAAAGAGGGGACAATATGGAGCCCCATTTCTGCACTATGATTCGCTTTCAATGGGACCGTTACGAGTCCCATTGGTCCATTACCGCTACGAGGTAATGGAACCAATAAAAGCCCTAACGCTGCTTTTATTGCTGACATTACCTCGTGGCGTCTCCGAAACATCAATTCATTACAATAAACTCTAGAGGCTCAGCTGGCGCTAATGTCTACAGGACTTCCGGTTGCAAATTGAAGCAGACGGCATCCAGTCAACTGTTTCTAGTCCTCCTGGGTATTCCTATAGGAAAACGTACGTGATATTTTCTCTTCGCCGGTGAATAATAGAAATCACTCAGCGTAGTCACCTTACTTGTAACGGGCACTATGTAGCTTTATTCACATTTTAAATGTGTAGTTTACTTAGTTATTTTTTTATTATTACTGAGCGATGTTTAGGCAAGCAAAAATTAAGGCCCAGGTTTATGTTTTACAGCATCATATGTCAATAAAAGCTATCAATTTAAGCAAAAACAAAAACAATTAAAATGCGTAGGGTCTATTGGAGCTGTAATAGCATCCATATTTGATTATTCATGCAAAGTTTGTTACTAATCCAGTGCGTTTTCTTCGTTCCATAACGCCATGCTTCGTTCTTGTCGTTTGTTTTGATTTATTTGGCATATGTTATCATCCTTTTGGTGTTTTGTCAAGCTGATTCACTCTGCATGCTTCACAGCATTGACTATAAGCGTAAATATGTTCCCTATCAAAGCAGTCTGCAACGTCAACACGTATTATACATGTGACTTCGCGTATCTTAGCGCAGTTTTCGAAACCACATATTTTTAAAAAGGACGCTCTAACTGACACATATTTTTTGTACATCCGATTGTAAAAGGTTCAAGATGTTTTATTCTTTCACAACATGAAGCAATATTTAGGCTTACAATCGAGCGCCAAGAAGAAACGCATTTGCGTTTTCCAATATAAATGCATCACCGGAAGTCAAATTTAAACTGGTTTCTGTGTTCTTCAAAATGCACACAGCACACTAGAGACACCCGATCCTCTAGGAGTTTAATGTTATAACTCTATGGCTGAAACGAAGTGTAGCGTGTACCAATAATAATATTACTATTATTATTATTAATGTGTTTTATTTTCCGTCAAAGAAGTGTATGACAGAAGGAGACCGAGGAGAAAAACAGCATGACGCATTAGACGAGACCTCGCCCCCCCCCCCCCCCTCTACATTTGAAAGCAGTGGCACAAAAAAAAAAAGACAAAAATTCACGTAAAAGAAATTTTACACACAAAAAAAAAAGAATATATAGAGGCAAAACACAGTTCAATACAGCAAAATAAGGCAATACATTAGGAGTAGTTAGAAAAAAATATATTGGAATGTAATTTCTGTAACTGTCACAGCGCAAACAAATATGGTCGGTCTCCCATAGAATCAAACAAGGTGCTCCGTGTTTTCGGATAAATCCGAAAAACTCCGAAAAACACCCGCCGGTAAAATTTTGTCAATACGGTTATCTGATAAACTCCGAATTGTTATGTGCCCATGCCACCGCGCCCCCCCCCCCCCCCGCCACAAAAGAAAATAAGTTTTTTTTTTTGCAGTTTGAGCAGCGCAGGATCAATGGTCCTGGGAAAATGACACCATAATTATCTTTCGAGCCTCGGACCCTTGTCAAAGGGGTCTTATTGCTTGTCTCGTCAAGGTTGGTTCAGGGAGACAGGTCATCGTACCATTCATATTACCACACAAAAGCCACTCTTTTGGTTTCCAGTTTCAGCCATGGGATTTGGGATTTAGAAAGGAGAGGGTATGTTTCTGTAACAGTGAAAGATGCGGACCATTGAGATTGTATAAAATAGGGAAGAGAGCGGCAGTCTGAAACTTCTACTATTACGTCCTCAACCACTCCACCTCGCCCAGCCGCGGGGATAGACTGATGGGATGCCTACAAGCTTCCTTGCGGCTACCTCTGGCAAGTTTTTTGATTTTAAGGTATCGACGTTTATCGAGGCCACACTTGTGTGCGACTTTTGTGGTGGAACAAATTAGTATTGCCGATGACACCAACACCAAATTCAACTAAAGAAATCTTAATTGATACAAGCGTGTTTTATTTTTATCTGGCATACATTTGCATCCGGTTATTATTTATTATTTTTAATAGAAAACACTGCAAAATTAATCTCCGAATTTTGGAGAATTGGGGATTTACAAAATAAACTCCGATAAGCACCGAAGTTTTGCTAAAATAAAAATTCAAAAAACACCCTCCGAATTTCACGAAAAATAAACTCCGAAAACACGGAGCCCTAGCTATGGGCACACCCAGCTGTGTGGCATTCACCTGTCCACTGCGTTTCACATTTAGCCCTACCAGAGCCTACGCTATCATTCGATGGAGCCAATCAAGCTCAGCCAAATGTGCATCGTCACGGCGCTTATCATTTCGCGCGCTTGCGACTACCGGCTAAACCAATCACGCTTAAGAAAAGTGCAGTATCGCGGCGCATTTCCTATGTGCGATTGGATTTAGCCGTTATGCCAAACGCACAAAGACTACGAACGCCATTGTGACTCTATTTCTTTTTCGCTGTTTGAGTGGCGCCAACGGATCGCTGCCTTGGCATGAGGTCGGACTTGATGCGGGACTGTGCATAGTACTCGGGGGTACTAACGTCCCCCTCCCATTGTGTCCAGCGTATACATTCGGCGCCAGGAGAACCGATATACTTCACGTGATCGTTGGCCGCTTTTCTTATTAAATGCCATTCTGTATACGGTGATTTGATCGAGATATATTAATACAGCTTTAGTTTTTTTTTCCCGGTGAGCTAACAGGCAGATATCTCATGTCTAATACAGAACCTAGAGCGGACCAGGAGAAGACAAAAATAAAGCGAGATGAAATTATGCGTAGTGAAAAAAGTATCGATGAGAAAAAAAATGGTGGACGAATAAACCAGTACGTTGCACTAAACGAAAGAGTGACTTTCGCATAATCATGGAGTGTTAGGAAGCTATTGGCGATGAGATCGAACCATAGGGGCGCTTTGTACCGCTTGTTTTCCAGGAAACACGGTGTTGATCAAACACGATACCTGTGGATTGGCTTCTTTACGCCATATTTCTCATTCGAGCGCGGGGCACTGATTGGGTACGATTGCTAGCCTCAGCGCTCGCTTCGGACTGGTGTTCAATTTGTGCTTTACTGTTAAAACAAGAGCCCGAGTCTAACGCAGCATTCTGTTACGTCAGCCGAGCACTGCCCTAGAAACACGAACCAATAATTCTCGTTGTTGTTCATGTCCACATGGGCTTAGTTCACTAATTAACCTCTAGGAAAGCGACGATCCCATCCCCTCTGAAACAGGCCCGGGCCTGCAGCCTTCACCGTGGTCCACCTCAAGGTGAAGCGAAGCCGTCCCTCCTGAGAACGAGGAGCTCGATCGAAGAGAGACGTGCCAGACATTAAGTCGCGGGGTCAAGTGTGCATAGAGCTAGGAGTCGCTACCTCCGCGACGACGCCAGGCCGCGCCAGCGGAAGGCGGCCATCGACGCCCCCCGTCACGTCCCATGCGTGCTGCGAACGAATTTGACACGGAGTGTGTATTCGCGAGCGACGTGGTAAGGAGACCCTAGGCTGAGTGGGAACGCGTATGGACCGCTCCGTCGACGAAAGGCCGAATGGAAGAATGGGAGCTCAGTGCAATTCGACGTCGCTCGGAATGATTGTTCGTGTGTTTGTTCGAGGAAATCTTCCACTGGCGTTTTGGTTTTTATTTTGTTTTAAGAGTGTTTGTATGGTTCTTATGAGTCTACTGCCTGCCTTTCGTTCGATTTTAGTTGACACAATAATCAAAGTGTCAAATTTGTTGTTTAAAGGCTTAGAGAGCGGGGGTTATGTCTATCTGGAAATGGCGTCCCGTACCTCTGTTGTAAATCGGTTACGTAGACAGTGCACGTTCAGGGAAGCGAACGCGAGAGCTGTCGGAAGAAAACTTTTCTTGGAATTCAGCCAGGAAGAAATGTAGACATATTTAGGTTGATGCAAAATTTGTGGATTGTGCGAACTCTAAACCAGACCTCCTTTCCTCCCCTGCCCCTTCGATAATCCTTGTGATCTTGTTTTTAAATTAACGTTCTTTATTTTGTTGTCGTTCTCCTAAATTTATGGTTTCTAATTTGGATATCCCCATAAGGTGCCCGTTTGTTCCTAACGTTTCTCTAGTCATTGGAAGCAACGACAGACTTGCAAAAAAGGCATATAACTAATAAAGTTGTAAAAAAAGTAGAAAGTACTATATGCTGCCCAGGGATTCAAACCGAAAAATATAATGTTTCGGTTACGGTTATGGTTAGCGTTTCCTGTTGATATAGGTTTCGTTTTGACTTTTTACGGTCTTAATTTCTACGGTTCGGTTATCGGTTACACTTTCCTAAAAGAAAGCACCGGTCATCCTTCAGTGTGTTGAAAAAAGTACGATCGTTAGCGTGCTTCATTGACCATAGAAGCTCAGAGGCAAAAAAAGCAGTGTTTTTGTAGGTTTCTTTTTCCACACAGACTGCTTGATAACTTCTCTGATTGGCTAAAACATACTCAACCCTTTGAGTGCCACGCCCCAGTATAGACCAACTCAACGCTATGACGTTACAAAACTGCGGTGGCGCTGATGTTGGCACTGCGCATGCGCAGACGCTTCAGTCCTCCCGAATTTGGTTTCTGCGCACGTCGCAGTGCCCACACCTGGTGTGGACAAAGCGAGTTTGTATTTAAACAGTGTGTTGGTGTATACTCGGGCGCGTTCCCACGTGGTTTCAACATCGGTTTACTTCCTGCTTCTCCAAACTGGGCTGCCATTTTGTTTTTACATGTACCGGCATATATGAACAAGCGATGTAAACAATCGTGTGTTGTAATGTTTTGATGGAATGTAAATATTTTTTTAGCCGAATTCAATTTTGGTATGTTTTCGTTTTTACAGAATGGTGAATCTATGTCGCTCAACCTAGCGCTTCATGGCAAACACTGAGATCACAAATTACTATTCTTCGTTTCACCTTAAGTCCAGAAGCATCCGACTCTACGAGGCTGTGGGACCGATGAAGCAGCATCAAAAGCGCAAGTCACTAGACCTTTTCTGTTGATGATTGCTTCAGCGATGATAGAACACGTACACATACACGACGAACACCATGATGGTGCGCTTTTGACGCTGTCATAAAATCTGGGCGTCTTTAGCCGTCTTCCATATTTGCTAACTCGATAAGCGTAAGAACATCGGAGAGACGGCTAAAGGCTAGGGCGTGAATCACTCTGGCGTGTTCACCTTAGCCTTGTGTCCCCCATTCTCTCTCTCCCCGTAAACCAGGTTATGTGACCTCCATGAAAGTGCGCCAATCAGAGTGTCGAAATTGGCCTGTTGACTTACTCTACAAGCTTTTCAAAATACGGGACCGGAAGCGTACGCCGAGGCACTGCACTGTGGCCTTCACGTAAAGCTACCTCAGCATGCAGCGCACTTATTTAGGACACAGTTTCTGTTTCGTCTGGTAATTAAGAGCATTGAAAAACCCAAAGAACCCAAGTTAAAGGTACTCTTAACCTTCTTTGGTATAAATCTGCAGGTGTCATGGCTCTAAATCACCAAACAGATGTCAAAATTAGGCTTAACTGCCGGGCTGTTTGGTTGTCATCTCGCATATGTGTGCTTAATTGACCCAAAAAGTTCAGGAGCTAGGCTTTACTTCTGGTTGTTGACTTTTCGTGTGGCAGCTTGAGCCGAAATTGCCAAAGAAGTGATAGAATTTGTGCTGCACTTCTGGTTGTTCGGTTTGTAGAGATTTCATCTTTCGATGACACATAACAGCAAAGGGGATAGTTGGGCAAGTTGGTTCACAGTTTTTAAATGTAAAAGCGCCGAAAAAAAAAGACAAGGACTAAGTCGAAGAGATACAACACAAGGCGCACTCGCAACTGTTATTTATTCATAAAGTACCTCCTAATATACTAGGCCCAGAACAACCTGTCAGTCATCAACGTGTCGGTGCAACGCTTGTCTAATTTATTAAAATTGTTTCTTTTTGATAGGGCGACTGACGCCTCACTAATGTAATCTATACCCTTATCCCGAATTTTATATGCCTCGTGCACCTCACCGCTTGTTCAATCTTGGTATCGAGCCAAAATAATAATGCTCATGCAACGCAGGCGTGCAAGCGCATCTGCTACAATCAATGGCGAGCACTTCGGACAAATAAATGGCGAACCAGGGAAAAACCATAGGAAAGTGGCACAAAGGAGATTGCTTTGGAACCAACACTCATGCCTTGGAGCAAAAACCGTAAAGACCAGAAGCAAGCACGTTGCGCAGTCTGGCAACAGAAAGAATAAAACAAACTCCAGACAAGGGACGACGAACATTTCTTTCAACTGGCAACAACAAGAATGAGCCCAAAAGCACTCCCCGCAATTCAGAACCGCCAAAAAAATAAGAGAAATGGTGCGAATGAATTATGTACGTGTTCGCCACTTATAGCGAGCATGATGACCTTCTGCGGCTGTAAAAAAACGGCAGCGCGGCGGAAGGAACCGGAGACGCCGGGAGGGAAGGCCAAGGCGGCTGGCAGCGGAGATGCACATGACGCCTGGAAGCAACAAACTGGGCGCGGACGAGACAGAAAAAGAGATAAAAGAAAGTGTAAAGATTTGCGATGTAGAAAGTAATATTGAATGTGAAGTAGCAGTGAGCTGAACATTTCTCTGGTGGTGGGGGCGGTAATAATTTACGCTAATTCTGGAGTTAGGTAGGTTATCTCTTCTTTGGAAAGGAAAAGGGAAGGCGCTGACAGATTGTTTTTAACAGTGTTCAAGGCGAATGACTCAATGATTTCCTGCCAAGTCTGTTATGATGCCCTCCAAGAACCCTTTGTGCTCCTGAAACAAGGAACGCAGTCGGTGCATGTGCAGGCATGAACGACTATGGGGTGAAAGGAATCAGCTGACGAAAGTGAAACCTTTAAATTATGCTCTCTGAGTCAGTGGTTAATGCATCTTCCTGTTCTGCCCAATATACTGTCTCCCCCACGACAAAGGAATGGAATATACTTTTTCCTCCTCGCACGGGAAGAACTTGTCAACATGCTTAATTGCACCCCCGCGGTGTTTTTTACTGTTGACGCCTTGACAGAGCTGCTTAAGCCGCATTCTACAAGAAAACAATTGTGTTGAAGCGGCATGCAAGCGCTCTCAACCGATGCAATGAATTGTGCGTGTATGGGATCATGGCAAATCGTTCCGACCTTTTGTTGTTGGTTGCTACACAGTGACGATTAACACCAAAAATGATCTTCTTCAAGGTGTTCCGCAAACGGTCTTCCGGATACCCCGCTTTGACAAGCCTAAGTTGCTGAAACTGAAAACTTGTTTCCGAAACGTGTGGGCATGACTTTGAAAAAGACGACGAAAAGAGGGTTTTTACGATAACGTGTTTAACTGACTCAGAATAATTGCTAGAGAAAAGATGCAAGTGCTTTTTTGTCCTTCTGCTGGAAGGACCAGCATAGACGCGAAAAGGAAAGGTGGTGGTGAGGTGAAAGTCTGAATAGTCTCGACCCTTTTGTGAAGGATACACTTTGGTAAAACTGAGTCCAGACGAGTTAGACATGAAAGCATCCACGATTCCGTCTGGCGATTCAGATTTTGATTGAATGACAAGATAATCATTAACATATCTGTAGACCTGGCAGCCAACTGAGGTGTTATCAAGCTTAGCTTTTGTAGCTCGGTCAACAAACGAAAGATAAACCTCGCACAACACGGGAGCTAAACAGGCCCGTGCTGGCCTGTGCAGCCCCCGAACGCCTTTTGTCTGCCTTACAATCTTCCCCTCATGTTCGACGAAGGTCGACTGCAGGTAAAGAGCTAGTAAGTCAACGAAGCCATAGGCCGGGACACCGGAGGAATTCTTGACGTCACAAATTACATGTGCTTGGATGGCACTTGAAACGGATTCCAGGAGAAATTTCGGGTCTAAATTAAAATGCATAATCTTCAATGTCGAGGGAGAAAATAGATGGTGAAGTGGAAGATGATTGAAGGGGCTCAATGCAAGATATCACTTTAATTGAGTCGGAAACTCTAAAAGACTGAGGAAGTTGAACTTTAGAAAGGTGTTTTTGTAAAAGGTGCCAAGATGTCTCTGCCAACAACCCCTCTCAGAAGCAATACTTCTGAAAGGAGCACCTTGCCTGTGGGTTTTGGCAGTGAAAAAAACCCGTAAGGTACTGTTTTGAAGAACTAGCAATTACACCTTTGAGCTTCGGGAGGTTCATCTTGGAATAGAACGCAAGTCCTTGGCATTAGTTCAGAAAGAACCGGAAGGTCGCCTACTTAATGTGTCAATGTTTTTTAAAGAACGTCAATTACCTTGCTCCCACAAATTCCCTGCTCCAAAACAACAAAAACACCAGTCCCGTCAGCCTCGAGTAGATTTGAGTGTCCCTGGTGCAACTCCTCCACCGCAGCGCAAATGGGAAACTTGCCTGGTTGAGGAGGGGTGGTGGCACACAACACGTACTGCTGAACCGGAGGAAGTCCTTCCGTTGTTCCTCCAGTATTGATGCTGCCACCTGATGTACCGACGCCAGCTGATCCACTTTCCTGGTTGTGAGGGCAAGAGCAAACTTGGGGCCTTTTGAGAGTAGCTCCAACGTGCTCGTAGACAGAGGCTTCACATAGTAGCAAAACAGGAGGCCCGAAGCTTGGCTTCCTGCTCACTGTCACTGTCATATTTTGTATTATTCTCACTTCTCTTTACACTTTTATCTATTCTTTTTCTGTTTGGCCGCGCACAGCCTTGTTGCTTCCGTAGGCGGTCCCGTGCACGCCTCCTGTTGCCGGCCGCCTGGGCCTTTCCCTCCCGGCGTCTCCGGTTGGCATCCGCCGCTGCCGTTGCTGTTGGCTCAATAGGTCACGTTCTCTACGCATGCCTGCTTCGCACCCTTTCTCTTTTTTGTTTTGCGGTTCTAAAAAAGCGGGGAGTGCTACGGGCTCGGTTATGGTTGTTGTAGTTGAAAGCGGAATGTTCGTTGTCTCTTGTCCGAGTTTGTTTTGTTCTTTCTGCTGGCCAAGTCATCGTTACCAACACGCTCTTCCAAGCAATGTGAACTTACCTTTGAGAGTCTATGTATTTGTCCGCGCTCGTGAATCGTCTCGAATTTGACCCTCTTGCCTTCTCTGGGGCCTCCTGCGCTTCATCTCCAGGCTTTTTCTGCCATTCGCCCGGAACTTCCGGTCGCCTTGGACCATGTCTACGCAAGAATGTCCCCACCGAAAGGCGTGGAACTGGTCTCTGGGTTACGCTGCTGCTCCAACTGGTCTTCCGGGCTACCGGATCATGGAGATCGCTTCCAGAAAGGAAATTGCCCTCGGGGTCCGTGTTGCCCAGAGCGTTCTTCCAAGCTCGCCATGACAGCGATTTTCGGGCCACGCCTTTCGCTCTTCATCCTTCTTTCCTTGTTCATCCTCATGGGTGCTGCTTCAAGACAGTTGAATCCGCCTGGTTAGTAATTGCTGGTGTGAACGCCTTTTATTCAGGCAGGATAAGCCAAGCTTGAGCCCCTGTTTACTATGTGAAAAGCTTCGTCTACGAGCACGTTGAGCTACTTCAAAGGCCCTAGACATGCAGCCTCCCAACTAGGAAAGTGGATC
>JAZHYW010020711.1:0-79277 GCA_037355805.1 Ixodes ricinus
AGCAGTTAGGTTTTGCATTATGGCACTCTTCAGTGCCAAAGCACGGTGCATACCTATAGCCTTTGTTGGGCGATCCTAGGGCATGCCGTTTGGCTCTCCTCTGGTACGCCAGAGGAGCGCCAAAGTTCGTGCCATACTTGAGCCAAAACTGCCATGAGTAAATCATAATCTGGGAATTCGGGAGCCTGTTCAAGGTTTGGCGTTTTCTCTTGGTACGCCACTGGAGTGCCGAAGGATTGCCATATAGTGAGCCAGGACTGCAAGAGAAACGCCTGATTGGGGTCTTTGGGACGTGCCAAACCCGGTTAGCACGCGAGAGAAATGCCCCTACTTGGGAAAGAGTCTGTCAAACGTAAGGGCCCAACATTGGCCTAGTTAGGTTTTCGCTCTACAAGCTCCCATCAGTGCCAAAGCACGTTGCTCTACCCTGTATAGCCCAAGTTGGGCGATACTATGGCGTTCCAGTGTTTGGCCTTCTTCTCTGGTCCGCGAAAGGAGTGTCGAACTAGTGTTTGACTTGAACCATAACTGGCAGAGCAACGCCTAATTTGGGTGACTTTCCACCGCACACCAAGTTCCGCTTTACTCTGGTCCGCCACAGTTCGGGCAAAGTAAAGATGCCGGGCTTGAGTCACAGCTTTGCCATAGCGCCGCCTAATTGGGGTACTTCGGTCATGCCGAGTTTTGCCTTTCTCTGGTCCGCCACAGTTCTGTCAAAGTAGGATGTCAGGCTTGAACCCTAACTGCCAAGCAGCGCTTAATTCCGGGTAGCTCGGCCACACCAGGTTTGGTCTTTCTCTGGTCCACCACGGTTGTGCCGAAGTAAGTACCATAATTGAGCCATAAACAACAACGCGACGCCTAATTTGGATATCTCGGACTTTGCTAGGTTTGGCTTTTCTCTTGTGCGCCACAGTTCTGGCAAAGTAAGTGCCAGACTTGAGTCTATAACTGCCGCAGTAAATCTTAATTTGGCGATTCGTGGCATGTCGAAGTTTGGCTGCTTTCCTGGGCTACCCGCTCAATTCCCAAATAAGTGCGAAAAGTGGCAATGAAAACCGAGGGAACCAGCCGAAGTTTGAAATATCTACTGATCTGTCACAAAATTTTCCTTTCACGCGGATGAAAATAAATTAAATAGGCGTTGCGGAAACGCGAAGGTCAGATGTCATCACCTCCGTTTCCAAGCAGCACGCTAATACTTCGCTTTACCTTGTGCCAGTACCGGCCGAAAGTTCGGTTCCTATTTCGCATGAAGCGTCCAGTTTTGTAAAACCATTTCATATCCGGCAGGCATATTGCCGTACAACCGTTTTGTGCCGGCCTAGCGTTCACGCAATATTGTCCGAATACTCCTACATTGTTGCATCTGCTCCCCTATTGGCCGAACGTCGTGCAGGTATGTGTACATTGCATATCATTTGTTGCATATCCAATCACATATACGGACAAACGAATTTTTTCGATCACTCCCAGACGTTTATTATAAAACTATCATTGCACACAATATATTCTCCAGATATTTACTAAGGTCACACTTCTCTGTAAAATGAAAAGCAAATTATAAAATAGAATTAGCACTCTAATCATGCCAAACAAAACTCATCACACAAAAAACCGCGAAGATTGAGAGCAAAGCAGGACTACTATAAGAAGCATGCTTGCAGTGTACTTACTAGTAAAATAGCGATATCGTGTAATCCTTGATAGATGCATAATCCAACTAGGGCGCCCACAAACACACTCGAGAAAGAAAGTGTCGCACATTCAACTAACGCCTCGTCGTCGGGAAAGAGCAGTTTTGTCAAAACGTGTCCAACAAACACTTTAGAAGAATTCACACTTTGGTAGGAAAAGAAAATGGCTGTTACATAAAATTGGCTTCAGCGTATTCCGGCCGCTTACGACAAAAAAACACAGCCGCGTCTGCAACGCACGAAAGAGAGCAGGACACTGAAGGAAGTTACGCTTTTTCGGAAATTCGGACCTGCGTGGCCCGCTTATTTCTATAACTAGGCAAGCGGCAGAAACAACAGCCCCACATATCCCATCAGCGCCACAGAGAGAGTCACGTGAGCACGACTTTCGTGCAAACATTTTTGTCCTACGCGTCCAACGTATAGAGGTCACGCGTTTCGCTAAACCTTTCTAATTTGCTTAAGCGGCTGTTACGCTCGCCGACAGCCACACGAAGACACAAAAACAGGTAGGGAGTATAATGGATTAGCAAAGGCTAGGTCGAAGTTACATCAACAGCAGCTAAGCTCCTCTGCATTTCTTCGCACTTTAGTGTAAAAAAAAACCTGCAGTACAGGCAAACCTACAGGGGAGAGAGTGTATCCCCGACCTGTTCGACAGCAGGAAAATAAGGGAAGGGGGGAATCCCAGCCCTTGTCTCTCTCGTTCCCTTTCCTCTCTTGAACTGGTGGGCATTCGCTGTCTCTGCTGGCCTCAGCTGTACTGCGCGGATAGCCGAGACTTGGAATGACACCTTTGGTAAGGCCGGGGGGGGGGGACTGAAAGATTGCGAAAGAAAGGTGCGCCTGGGTTGTTGCTCTAAAAAGTTTCAAACTAACGTTTAAAAAATTGTCGCTTCCGGAATTTTTAAACATTTAGAAAGTGGACACACATAAGAGACGATACAGACAGGACAATCTTTCAACTTCAACATTTATTTTCGGCTTCCAGCTCCAAAGCCCGCCCGCTCCTTGGAGTACGAGAAAGGAAATCTTGAGGGAAGGAGAAGGTTTCCAAAGAGGAAGGGAGAGAAGAGGAGGGGGCTCGACTGTAGGTGCGGGATAACGGAATGAAAGGAAATGCCTCTTTTAGCCAGTGACCTTGTCACCTTGCGTAATCAGTCAGCGTTCGGCTTCCATTGTGGGCCTCAGAAAGATAATCTCTTTGCCCGAGAGCGAAGTTCTGAAAGGGGTTAGCTTATGTTTCTGCAAGCTTGTCGCCATCCAATAGGCCTCAATTTTTTCTTTTCCCGACTCGTTCGCAGTGGCCTCCCATGGCTTTCGTGCCGGCGAAATTTGGAGTGCAGCCGGGACACTTTCCTTTTCGTGAATGACGATCGGGTGCTTAGAGTCCAGAAGCAGCGCTTTCGACGTCCATTTGATGTTCTCGCAGTCGGTCGCCAAGGCATCGCCCCGTTTGCCCGATGTGCCTGGCCCCGCATAACAGGGGTATCGCGTACACTTCCTCCGCTTTCTCTTCTTCCCACAAGATTTTCCTCTTTCCACGTACCCTCACGGAGCGGGTGGGCTTTCAGCTTGAAGCCGAAAATAAATGTTGTTGAATTTGAAATATTGTCTTATCTGTATCGTCCCGTATCTGTTTCAACTTTTTAAATGTTTAAAAAGCACCCACACGCTCAAATAGCACAAGTTTCCGGATTGCATCTTAATTCCCTAAGTGTGATGCGAAGAGTGGCGCCATGGAGCCGCGGTCGTTTCCACTCTTTGTTATCACTAGGATTTGACAGTGCTCAATCACAACGCAAGACACGCACAGAGCCACGCTCGCTTTTGGAATGCACCGCCTACAGCGTTCGGTTTCAGCTTGCCGATGCCGCACCAGGAAAGGCTACAAGCCCGTGCTCCCTGTACTAGGGCACTTTCTAGGCGGCACAAGCTCTCTCGTGCATTACAAGCAGCTCTCAACGCTATGAGATCGCGCATCTAGCCTGCTCTGCAATACAACATAAGGTGAAACGGACATCTCTTGAGGAGGCGTGGGCACATCAGTTCCCGCGCAGCGCTAGCTCGATGGCGGCACTTTTTTGTAAAGGCGCATTCACACCGTGAATGTATGCAGTCGCACAGTGCAACTAAATAGCATCGCAAAGAAGCAAACATTAGATGGTCACTCTCGCGTAAGCGATGAGCGAGTCCAAAGACACCGTTGGTGAGTCGCTTCTCAAAACTTCTCGCTCTGAACGCCGTTAATTGGCTCAGCCTCTCTGCGACTAGATCGCATCGCAGAGAAGTCGGGTCAGCACGCGATTGCTGAAATCGCGTCGCTTTTTGCCGCGAGGGTCGCTTTTGCGATGAAAGTTATCGCGCGACTAGATCGGATCGCCGGTGAGAACGCGGCTTCATGTCGAGGTGGTCTCACGGCGCGTCCCGATATTGGCGTGAGTGCCTACGCGTGAGTACAATATCCATCACAATTTGCGTTTGCAAAGCCTGGTTCAGCCGCGGCAAAACATTCAGCCCACCTTTGAACTGGAGAAATCAAGAGACATCCAAAAAGACAAAACGTGGCCAGCCGATTAAAGCTTGATTTTTATTTAATTAAGATAAAGACCACCCGCGTACATCAAATACCCCATCAGCCAAACTCCAAGGCAGTAATCCTAGTTCTGGCACTCGTTTGGCAACTTTGGCCCGTAGCTGCAAGATGACAGTCGAACTATCGTGAAGTGAAGCCTTACTTTGAAACTTGTTTGGCGACTTAGGCCAAAGATGTCAGATGTCAACCAAACTGCAAGGCGTTAAGCCTAACTCTGGCTTATCTGTGGCGATTTTGGCCCAAAGGTGCCAGATGACAGCCGAACTATCAAAAAGTAGTTTAACTTAGGCCTTCCTTTAGCGATCTTGGCTAAAAATGCCAAATATTTGCCGATCTACCGGGCAGTGGGCATAACTCTGGCATTTGTTAGGTGATGTAGGCTCAAATATGCCAGATGACAGCCGAACTACCAGTCAGCAAAGCCTAAGTTCGGCACTTTATTCGGTGAATCAGGGCCAAAATTCCCCAGACTGTTTCCAAGGAGGTCAGGTTTGGCTCTACTTTGGCTTCTTCGGGCTTTTCAATACCCTAAACTCTGAGACAAAAGCCAAGTTTTGGCGCAGAACTCTGTGCTAACTGGTCAGATACACAGGAAGAGTTCACTCCCCGTCTGCGTTCTAAAACTGGGAAAGCCGATGACGGAAGTCTGCATTGATCTGCAGTCATTCGGTAAAGAGTAGAGATTAATTAAGACTTAAGTTCTAATAAATAACGTCAAGCGAATGCAGACGCGTTTCAGTAATTACATCGACTAAAATTCAAGAACATACTGTTTGAATAAAACGCCGAAGACCATGGACGTTCCGTTTATGTGCTGTGTGTAAGAAAACAGTTATCTTGCAAGAACGCTGTGTGAACAAGAACATACTGTTTTCAAAACCCAGCCTTTAATTGTGTTCTTGTATTCAAAGACTTCGGCGTAGATTTCACGTCTGACTTGTGCTGCGCCTGAAATATTGCATTCATCATTCTCGCCGCGTCAAACACTTTAGGCTAGGTTAGAAGAAGCTTACATATTGCTCTACCGAAACATATGACTATAAAATTCTAGTCTCTATAAAAGTTGAAAATGTTAACATCATCAGTCGGGAAACCTTTTTTATAAGAGCCATGATTACGGAACGATGAAAACATGTACTTTTTAGATTACGAGATACGTTTAAAAATATTGGTATATATTCTACATCAATGACTTAAATAAAAATTGGCAAGAGTTGATAATGCACTGACAACACACTTGCACCGTGAACACGGGCCTCAGCTAGCCACCACCTGTTTAAACGACGCAGCCGTCCGAGGACCACTTTGAAATGGGTAGTTACAATATCGGTTACACTGTCGTTTCCGTAAGATTAGGACAGGTTCGGAAAATTTGGTATCTGGTTCCGGAAGATAGCGTTACATTTGGCCGTAGAGTAAGCATCGAACGATATGTTGTTTATATTAACGTTAAAAACCATGTACAGGCGTAAGTTCTTTCTTTTTTTTTGTTAAGGGGGGGAGGGTTTTTTATATATCAACTGAGGTATTAATATTACTTGACACAATCAGTACTAAAAAATAGCTTCAAAACACATCATGAATAATGCATGCTAATATATTAGTTATCGTGTACATGCCATTTCTTGTCGCGCCATTAAGCGAATTAAAGATACAAGAACGAATGACGTTTACAGTTCTCTGCAATCTGAATTAGAGCGCAGCTCTTGAGGAGGAGGATGAGTGTGAGGGTTGTAGATTGTAGGGTCACTTATGACGTCTGACGTGACGTCACATGTGACGTTACGAGGAATTAGGCAGAACACTTTTACGCTATATTTGGCGGAAAAGATTTCCCCCAATATTTGTAGGAAAACTTTTTCCCCTAAATTTAAAGAAAAAATTTCTCCACTAAATTCATTGGAAATATTTTTCACCAAATTTAGCGGGAACATGTGTCCCTCGTGACGTGTTATTTGATGTCACTGGTGACGTCTTTTGGAAAACGTCCCATAATGCAAAACGCGCTTACGCCGACTGCGACACCGACAATGACAGCGACCGCACTCAAGCCGGAAAAGAAAACGCAGAAAAAGTGCGCTCTAAAAAAAAATGATTTCTTAAGATGTGGCAGTTTTAATCGCACACCTATGCGGCATGCACGTTCTACTCCTTCTTGCAGAGGGTCCAGAACGCCGAGCATTTATTGGCTGATTGAAAACAAAATAATCTGTATACCTCGAGGCTTCAAGCATTGAGGTCTACAAATTAACCTTCCAATCAAAGCCAATCTCAACTCGTCGTCGTTTTAACTTCTTCGCAACCCCTGCCCGAGAAGCTGACGACTTGGCCTCCACCTTGGAATACACTGTAAACGAAAAGTCTTTCCGCATAAAAATTTTAAAGGTTAAGATTTCGATTAAACTCCGAAGCCTATATAATTGACTCCCGCACATGGGTGAAAATAAACCGTAAACTTCCATTTCACTCCGGTCACTAAGGGGCGGAGTACAGAAGCTGAATCTCCTGATTTTACTGCCGTTTTAAACTGGAGTTATCGCATGAAAACACGCCGCAAGACGAAGTGGGATTTCAAAAATACTCCCCTCGATCCATCCGTCTGCGGGAGATCGGCCGCCATTGACACAGCCGGCGGTTTCCTCGTCCTGCCCAGTCCCGGCTCTGACGCTAACGGGGTTCCCGTCATGGGGGGGGGGGGGACCTTATAAAGGGTTAAAATGGTTCAGGTACTTTTTTGGCCGAAATCCTGAAGCCGGCAACCACCGAAAATAACACCAGTGAAACACATATCCCAAAATACGAAATTCTCGCTCGCTCTGGCGAATTCCCAAAAGTTGAAGGTACCACGGGGAAAGCAGATGGCAGTACTGCTCTTTTCATGCCATTCGTGGAGGCGCGAGTGTGGTGCAACCATTATGTGTTTTTTTAAGGCACTTTCACGCGCGGTATTTTTCTGGGGCATCTTCATCTCACGAAACGATTTTCTCGAAATGAATTATCCGTCTGAACAGGAACGAAAAACACACGTGCCTGCAATTTCCCGAGTCCGGTCAACTTCACAAAAAACACCGTCTAGGGCCCTTCGAGAAAGCTTTCATTCGATTTCAAAAGGGCGAGCGAGCCCTTGGAGGGGCCCAGTTCCGGATTCAGACGGGGGTTCAGGTTGTCCTGACCGAACCTATTGAATTTTCCATGTGTAAAAGTTTAGTGCTGGAAAACGAAGAGGATGGATGGGTCGAAAACATCCGATACGCTGCCCCCCCCCCTCCCCCTCCCTCTGGAAACACCTGCGTCCACTCTGGTGGGGCCGGATTTTCGCCCCATCTCTTATTCAAACCACAACTGAAAAATGTAAACAAACACGCCGCAATCCACGGGCAGATGTTTAGGAAATATTTTCTTGGCATATACAACTTCGGGAGCGTACAGGTCGGTGGCGCGTGCCAGATTTCTGAATTCTTGAGCACTCGCAGTGATGAGCGCGAACAATGCAAGTTGCCGTCATGCATGCTATATTCGCGTCGTCGACGAGCGGAGCGAGAGTAGCCCGACGTCGGTGGCTATCACAGAAGCCCACGCGCGAGCGCCCCATTCGGAGATTCGGGACAGTCGAGGCCGCTGCGGTGTTCGAGGCGCTCATTTTTGCGATCTGAACTTGCCGTTCTTTCCGTGTGTCATCTGCAGTCCACGTGTTTCTGTGTTGGTGTGAAGATTTAATGTTTGTGCGCTCGACTGAGCAATTCTTCGCTGGGGCGTGAACTGCTCCGAGGGTGTGCTACCGGCGTTAAACCTAACTGTCTAACGAGCTCACCCAGTAGGCCTAAAAGCCGGTGATGGTGGGGTGTCGACGAACCGGGAAGCTTTATGACGCGCCCAAGGTAGAGTTAATTAGAATTAAGTATGACCTAAACTCTTTGCTATTTATTATCATGTGCTAGTCGTACGCACTGGCAGCCGTTTCCGATCGAAACAACAAGCGCCGTCAAATGTACGGAAACGGCGGACCCATTGAAACATTTGAACCTATAAGCCGGCCAGATATTTTTATCTACGGTATCTCGGCTAGGTACACGATAGTAGCGGTGCGCGATGATAGAGGGACTGAATCCGGCATTGTTTTAAGTGTTCAGCAAAGTGCGTTACAATTTCGAACGCGAATATTGCATAATTAGGCATCGTCCGCTCTATTTGGTGTCTCTTTCTTGAGTCAGCGTGAAAGTCTACTATGATGACAACAGACCGGGAATTTGTCAAGAAGAGGTGGCTGTGTAATATCCATTTCATCAAAGCATTCAGGCGGAACCACCAGAGTCGCTTGGCACGACTCCGGCATATCTGCCAAGCAGCTAGCTTCGACAGTGTCGATAGTATGGCTTTCTTTACTTGTTCTGTCCCATTTGTGTGAGATTTTGCAGAAAATAAATACTGGTCTGCATTATTTCTCAACAGTGGTTAGTTTTAGAACTGCTAACCACTGCCCGAATCGTTGCTTTGATGCGTGACCAAACCACGAGAACAAAAATTAACCGACTGCAAAGCCGACAAAGCGTGCGTGTTGAGACTAGAGACGACAAGATTGCCACGAAGGCGCGCATGCGCAAAGGAGGGCAGCTCATCGGGGCGCCCTGGCAGCGGTGGTAAAGCCAACTGCCTTTCAAACTGTTCGCGTACCGCATCGCCGTGAAATGCTCAAGGTACTAGAAATGACAACGAGCTGGCGTATTATCTCCAATGCGTTGAAAAACCCTCAATCTCGCCGTGCACTTTTATTTCCATATGGAACCTAACCAACTTAAATCATACTCCGAATAGCCCATCTATTATATTTAATCTAGTGCAAAAATAGTTATGTTGAAAATACCACAAATTTCACAACAAGGATTAAAAAAATGAATAGAGATTGTGTATTAAAACGAGAAACGAATAGTTTCTCCAATCCACCTACAAAAATTTAAAAAATAAATATTTTATACGTTTTGATTACTTTCTGGTGCGAATGCAAAACGCCGGACGCTGGCGTTCTGCATCCTAACTCGTTCGACGACTACCGAAATGTACACAAATGCAGCTAGGTTTAGGTCTGCCCTCTAATCATACCAGCCAGAGCTCGGAGTTCTCACGTCCGCACGTGCTCTCATCTCCTCAGGTCCCCAGGTTTCACTCATTTTCTCCTCTCCCACGTTTACATAAATTCTACTTGGGTGCGTCGACTTTAATTATTTTCGGAACTAAGCCAATGCGCCAACGTTTACGTTAATGCGCATCAAATCATATGCTAACACGGCACCATGCCGCGTCACATCTCAAATATAAAGCTGAGTTTCCGGCACGACCCAAACAATCTAATCAAATTTCCTTGTCGGCGTTTCGCATGCTGAGTCTTTTCTGATGAGTATAACGATCTTAACCGGTGTCTTCAATGCTCTGCAAGAAGCTACATGGATACAAGAAAGCGCTCTGAGTTCTGGATCGTGCCACTCTGGAACAGAGCCAGCAATACTGCAGACATCCTGCTTTGCAAGATTGTTTCCAACTGCTTTCAAGACACCACCGCTACTCCAATCATATTCCGACAACAGACGACGAGAGGTTGGGGCCCAATCAGGACCAGCACTGAGGCAAGAATTGCTATTTTTGCGGTATTAGCACTTGGAGCTCCTGACGCCATTCCTGCTAGCAACGGCGGCGGCCACGGGAGTGCCGCGCGCACCAAGCAGCTCAGCTGTATTCAGCTCACTTACTGTGGCAAGAAACGTTTGCGTTTGTTTTCGAGAACAAATGGCGGAGGGAGACCTGAGAGTGTGCCCGTTTTTTCCGCCGTCAACACTACATCAAGATTGGCCGCTGCGTTGTTTTTAGCATCGCCTACTGCAGGAGAACCTCCCCGTTATCCTCCCAGTTTCAAGATGCGATTCGACCCTCTTTTATGTGGACTGCTCCATCTTGCGCTTTGAATAGAATGTTCTATCCTTGGTTTATTGTGTCATTTACACGACTGCATTAAATACAACAACAGAAGCCAATGCGGTAGCATTCATGTAAACGTAGCTATTAGGAAGATTTAGAATACGCACATTAAAGCTTTGCGTACGCTAAGAATAGTGTCGCCACCACTGTGGATGCGGGGAACCCTAATCCCAATGTGCACTTTGCGTATGCTACTTTAGCGTACGCTAAAGCAATTTCATGCGCACGCAAAGAGCCTTTGCGCTCCTCAGAGTGGAATTCGTAATGAGAAGTTGGCTAATGCGAAGACGAGCACAGTTAAAAAATGGCGGTTCCCAGGACCGTGGCTGCAGCAGAAATTTTTCAGCGCGACGTCGGCCGTATTCTCTTCACTGCAATATTCAACATAGGACGATACTGAATTCCTATAGGCGTTGCATCGTCAGAAACGTTTAAGAGGACATTGCAAGGTCGGCAACGATAGACAGCAACTCGCTGCTCACGTCGAACGAAGGCTTGTCGGCAGAGGTGTGGTGTGCGAAGCTCAGTACACAAGACCTCTCTTGACGAGGCGACGCAAGCGGACGCGACCGGTCGACCGCTCTCTTTGTATTCTTATATTTAAACAAATATGAAATGTTACTCAGAACAAATAAACTTGTTATTTTCTAAAGCTAAAAATTTAATGTGCGAACATAAGTAGTGTTGCTGTATCTCTGTGGTGCGTTCTAAGCACTGAATGCTTAGACCTATTCGTGGCAGCAGAGAAATGCTATACTTAAACACTCTGGTACATCGTGCGCTAACGCAAGCGCTAAATTTAACACTAGCGTGTGTTAAAGTTGCGTACGTTATTCTAAAATACACTATCGTTTGCAATGAACAATGGCGTACATTTTGCTTCTCTTACAGTAACCTAATGATACTCTTGGTGTGGCCAGCTGTGTCAGGGTCCTGTCAGGGCCTTCCCGATCTGCCCCTACAGCCAGAGACTTGCCGAATATTGTAAACGAGCGTCAATTTACTCAGTACTTAAATATGCGGATTATTCCAATTCGTCTATCTTGCTTTCATATATCTTGGAAAACCCGATTGTCGTAATTCAAAGCCCCTGATAATATTGTCCGTCACAGCAAGGATGCTAGTTTGAGATGTAAGATGTCCCTTAATTAGGGTGCGCTGTGGTCGTCCTTTCCTCTGCATCCTGTTTATATAAAAATCCAGTCTGATATTTTGACATCGTTTGAACTCGCATTTATATCCTCTTATATTCTAAACCCCGCAGGGCGCACCAGTGAAAGCAGGTGTTTGGTAAGTCGCGGTACCATGGACACTGAGCCACGCACACCCACGTCTGGCTGTGCGTGGCTTACCTGTGTCCGGGGAAAAGGGCATCATGGTGGTAGAGCCTAGCCCGGGGTAGGTTTGGACCCATCGGGAGCTCCCGGGTGAGGCGATACACCACTTCGGCCCCCACTTCAAGTAGAAGGGTGTCCTGGCTTGGCCCGACCAGGATCATCTAGACAGTCGTCTTCCTCCACCTCTCCTTTCTTTACCTTTCTTCTTGGTCTCCTGTTCATTTTTATTTTACCTTCTTTGGGGCAAAGGGCTAAACTTGAGTGGAGGGTCTCTCTCGATCCACACTTGGTTACAGCATCCTTGTAGCACTGGTAGAGTAACATACTCAGACAAGCCTTAACTGTTATAAGATATTGCCTATTCCCTTGTTTGACTTCGAGGTGTTTGGTGCGCTAGAGATGCCGAAAGTTTCTGCCCTACATAAGGGTTCCTAAACAAAAAGCCTTCCCAGATCGGACCTTGAAAAGGGTCCGGAAAGAAGTATTTACCAAAGTTTCATCAGCTACAGCCGAGAATAGCTTGAGCCGCTTTCTGGTAATGCACTCGGAACAAAATAGAACCACTTGCCGAGCTTTGACCCATTGTTTTTTGCGAAAACTTTAGAGCCCATACCCAGTGGCCCTGCTAAAACTTCCACGTACCAAGACAATGCCTCATCGTCTGGCCCAAAGCCCTGAGTGGTGCTAGACGCCACTCCCTCTCAGAGGAGTTTGTTGACGCCTACCCTCTCCAATTCCCTGGGAAAAAGAAGGCCATGTAGTTACCTGCTGACCCGACAGAAATATCTCTACCTGCCAAGGGAGGCACAGCATCTGCCCCTGCATTGGTCGGATCTGAAAAAAAAAAACTCCACGTGTCACTACCCCAACTAACGCAAGCTAACCTTTGTCCACGTGGTCACAGCTGCGAACCCCACATTTTAACTACATCTTAAGAAAGCAAACGTATGGGTCATGTTGGCTTTCTGCAGTAGAACTGCTTCGCGGTCTTTTTTTTTTTTTTCTTTGTTTGTTTGCGGATTTCATTCATCCGCAGAGGGGCAGAGATAAAGGCATGATGCCTGACAGCGCCTCTGCCCCCCGCAGTTCACACAGCAGTTCATACATTGCAGACAAGTCACAATGAGAATAAATAACAAGACAGTCATCGTCATGAAAACAAATAGAAACAATTATTTTAGAAATATCTGAAAACACATGAAATAGATATGACGCAGCTCAAACAACTACACAAGCGGCATAGCTTGAATAATGTGGGGCGATATGCTATTCATAACCCAGAAGTATAGTAAAATTAAAATAAAGATAAAAATAGACAACGGTGTTTACATATCTACTAAAATTTATAAACAAGGATTTATAA
Organism: Ixodes ricinus; assembly: GCA_037355805.1. Lineage (NCBI taxonomy): Eukaryota > Metazoa > Arthropoda > Arachnida > Ixodida > Ixodidae > Ixodes > Ixodes ricinus. The sequence goes on from JAZHYW010020711.1 coordinate 12,961, forward strand.
AAGGAAAGAAAGAAAGAAAGAAAGCGGAAACAAGCTAGGTCAAAACCAAAAATCAGGCTACAAAGCCAAAAATGAGGATACAAACGTTTTATATATGTTACGTTTCATCAAAAATAAATATAAATAGATATACATGCCTTAAATTGATGAAAATGCGATATCACTGCAAACCAGGGCTCGTCTGCAGTCTTTCTTGAACTTTGGAAAAAGGGGAACTGAACTTGGCATCAATGCCGGGGGAATTTAATAATTTAGTACTCATGTACGATAAACTTTGCCTGCCATAATTTGTTCGTCTACTTCAGAACGTAGATGTTCTTCATTATTTTTCTGGAGGAGCTGCAGGCTATTGCTGTCTCTTTGCAGGAAACACGTCCTAAGAACACTCACACTAATATTTTACGTTGTCAATGTGTTTTAGGAAAGGTAGCTTGTCAGTCCAGTCTTCTGGTGGTGTTGCTGTGGTCGAATGGTGAGGTCTAAGAATGTGCTGATGTCCTCTTCGTACACCACTTGAAAGCTTTGGCAACCCATGTTTTTATTGACCGTCTCATTACCATTGTGTCCTTATATTTTCCCCCACATGTTCCATTTCGTAATATTGAACTCGAAGGGCTCATCGATCAACTGCCAGAACCTTTAATTTTAGATTATTTTAATGCTCACTATCCATGTGGGGCAGTGACCTACATGATTTTCCTATCAAGGTCCTAAAGCGTCTTGTAGTGTCTTCAGGTCAATGCCTTTAAATTAAAAATAACCAACATTTTACAGTACACCCATAACTTTTACATCCATTGACTTGTTTATTTTATCACCCTCTTTGTTTTTTGTTGTTCTTGGAACGTTTAAAAGAACCCTTTATGTAAGCTACCAATTTCTGGGACATTTCAAAGAGCAACGTTGACCTTCCCGCCATTTTAAAAACACCTTCCTAGGTGGAACTGTGGAAAAGGCAGACTGTGGGCTTTTTAAATTAAATGCGACTCTTGATGGCTCACTCCTGGGAACTGTGTCCCCAGGTGGCGCCACATGTAATACCAAAAACAAATTCTAAGTGCGGCTTTTGAGGCTATTCCACTGACTTCCGAAACGTGCCGAAGATGTACCAACCATGGTGGAACAAAGACTGTGTATCGACAAGAACAGAACAGCGTAAACCTAGGATACGTTCAGACTGTACCCTACTCCCATCAATAGAACAGAGTCCAATTTGGGAAAAGCAAAAGTTCGATGGACAAGTAAACAAGCTAATCGAGGAACTTCGACAGAGTTTGTATTTTAAGTGAACTGAACCGTCTCGTCCAGGGAAGTCTGGGATCGATATCGGAAAAATCAAGGGTAATCATCATTCTTTTGTAATTTCTCTTCTCTATTCTCCTACAATCTCGCTCAAATATGTGACTAATGTCCTCTGAGAGCAGTTCCATGATGTTTTTAGCTCCGATAATTATAGAGACAGAACTTAGACGATTCAAGGCTCATGCAGAATGCCCTCGCATTAGTATGTCTGCAGGAAATACTGCAGGATACCACAAACCTTTCACAATGCACGAACTTAGGTTGGCGCTTAGTCTTAAAAAACAGCTGGCTCCAGTCCCTGACAGGATTCTTTAGAAATAATTCGTCATCTGGCCCCAAAATCTCTGGAAACATTGTTTCTTCTGTACTCATCTAAGGACGCAGGCATATTTCCCCAACCCCAGAAGCAGGCCCGGTGTTATTCCACTGTTGGAAACCTGGTAAATACCCGTCAGTTCCACCCCCGCTACCGCCCCACTGCACTTACGATCAGTCTTGGCAAAATGTTTGAGCGGATGAAGAATAGAATACATGTGTATTTACTTGAAATGCAGGGTTTCCTTGATCAAACTTTGTGTGGGTTTTGGGAAGGGCATGTCAACTGTTGAACATCCACTGCGCCTTAGAAACAATTATTCGCAATGCTTTTATACACAGACAGCCCAAGCAGCACAGAGTTGGCCAATCATTGGCTAATGGCTGGCAATGGTCCTTGGCCAAGTGGCTAGACAGTGGCCAGAGACTGGCCGGTGACTGGCCTTTATCTGGCCATTGGACTTGGCCACTGGCCATCAGCCATCGGCTAAGCATGGGCCAATGAATGTCCACTCTCTGGCCACTGGCCAAAAGACCATCGCCAGACATTGCCATTGCTTGGCCGAAATCCGTTCTTCTTGGGAGCAGTGCGTGTCACGCTTCTTTTACTTGGAGAAGGCGTATGTTACGACATTGCGGTATAGAATCCTTAGAGAACTGTTTGCGTGTGGTTTACGTGGTCGCAGGCTCTGTGATATAAAAAGCATTTTGTCTGATCGAACACTCAAATTTAGGCTAGATGCCACATATTCAGACCATTTTATTGAGGAGAATGGGGTGCACAAAGGGGTGTCTTGAGCGTTACATGTTTTGCCGTAAAGATCAACTCTTCTTTCGAAGGTAATACCAAGCACCGTCTATACCTCCTTGTACGTTGATGACGTTCAAAAATCAGTTTCTTCTTGCAATATCTCCAGCCGTGAACGCCAGCTGCTGCTGGCAATAAATAAAATGGGTAAGTGAGCCGAAAAAAATGGTTTCCGTTTCTGACCTGAGAAAACAGTGTGCGCACCGTTTTCTCTAAGTGGATTAATAATACTGAATCAGTCATTTGAGATCAATATAATTTTTATAAGTACCCAAAATGAACACAAAATCTTAGGACTGATACTTATGAAGCTACTATTAACTTTAACATCTAGAAACACTTAAAACTTAAATGCCTAAAGTCTGCTTATTTCCTCAAAGTATTGTGCAAGAGGTCATGAAGACCACACAGAAAGTGTCTGCTGCATGATGCATAATTTCATTGTCAGGTCCCGCCTTGATTACGGTGCAATAGTCGATAATTCGGCAATGTCATCGGCACTTAATATGTTGGATCGTGTTCATTTCCTTTGCCTTCGACTTGTCATAGGGGCTATTCGGACATTAACAATGCTCGGTTTATATGTAGAAACAAATCTTATGTCGCTCGAACAAAGACGGCAATGTATTAGCTTGATTTACGCCTACGAAATCCTGTCCGACCCTAACCATCCAACACCACTGCGTGCATGATTAATACTTCCCTCATTTTTCTAACCCTTTCTAACGCCGCTCGCCATTTATCGTGGAAAACATATCACTCCGCCAACCCTATTTGTGAATAAAATTTGCACTAAGATTTGCTCCACAAACTCTGGTAGCGAGACGTAGAGTATAGCAGTTCCGCTCAAATTGATCAAACGACTCCATATTTGTATATATTCCCGAACAACAACAACAGTGTTTACGTGTACACATTTGTGTGCGTAGCGTTTGAAAGGGCTAAATAAGCCTAGTGCTGTGCGGCCGCTTTGTTTTCGCCTTGAGCATATTCGTCAATCTCTTAGTCTCGAAATGAATGGCATCAGCTTTCACGAAAGGACCAACAGTTTTGCGCCATGTGACCTGCTGTCAGTCAGCTGCAATTGGGGGTTCACCGGGTTGAATAAAGATTACATTTCTACCATAATCATCCAGCAGGAGTCTCTATGATGTACTAAAAAATAAAAAGATTATGCAAAGTTTTATACTAACGCGGCAAAGTCCTCCTCTTCCCGATGGATATGATGTGTACTCTGAATCATTTACGAGCGCTCAACGGTTGAGCAGTGTTGCTAGTATATTCACTGCAGAAATGCAAGGTGTATTAACAACAGTTGACTATAATTTAGAAATCCATACATTGAAGGCCGTCGTGTTTGTAGATTCTCAAAGGGTTGTAAGTGCAATCAACTCCATAAGATATTTAAAGCTTAATCGCATCCAACTTGTGAGTGCAAAAATAAGTAAATGCTTAGAAAAAAGGGCGGTGAGTACGCTGCCACGTTAGGCACTGGGGCAATGAGAAGCTGACAGGCTTGCGGATTCTTCTTAGAACTTGCTGCAAACACGTCTGCAGCTAGAACATTAAGACCTGAAACGTATTATAAGGGCATTAATTTTTTTTTAATTGGCAAACAAAATGGGACCAACAGCATCACAATATCCTGCACTCCATCAAGCCTCTTTAAGATATATGAAATAACCCTTCCCATAAAACCTGGTCTCGTGAGATATTACTTAGTCAATTGTGGCGTGGTCATTCTTATGCCCTTCATGTATACTTGTTGCATGGGGCAGATTTCCCTCTGGCGAACACTGTGGTGAGATCATTGAGAGACTTGCATATTCCTGGTCTCTGCTCTGCCCTTGCACAAGAAAGACGGTCTTGTTTTTCCGGAATCCTCAATGTACTGTATTCAACTTCACCTTGTACTACTTATTGGCGAGCGGCCAAGTATTCCTTTCAAACGTATTTTTATGTCCTTTAAAAAAACAAGATTTTCGTATAAGTTCGAGCGTTTTCAGCATGCACTTTCTTTGCATGTGATCACCACAGTTAATTAGGTCTTTCTCAGCATTTCGTCATCAGTCAAAGTATCTGACCTTTGCTTCTACATTAAATAACACTCTACCTCTGCTTTGCGTAAATATTTAAGTTTGGCGCTGAATGGCTACGTCGCTTTTGCGCCAATCAGTCCATTTTATATTCTAATTTTGTCAGCACATTGTCGCGAATAGAAAGCATGGACTGTTGAAGAGTCAACATTTCATTGTACAGACGGGGACAAGCCTTTCAGGACCGTCATGCATTGCTACGCCCTCTGAGGGCGCGGCACGTGCTGTCGAGAAAGACGATTGGTGCTTGCGTGTCCGTTCATACACGGAGGGATGCCGAGTCTTTTCGTTTTCGGCAGCCGCGGTGCGATTCTCGATAATTTGTCGCAGAGTGTTTGCTTAGGAATCATCCAAGCCAAGTGGCGCTCGCGATCTGAGCTTAGAAGTCACGCTGTAAACGGTTGACATCGCTGGCCGCACCTGCGGCGGGAGAGAAGTATTTGCTGATCCCGGAAGTGGCGACGCAAGTAGCTTTCTGCATTTTTGGGGTAACTTTTTTTACCCAATAACGAGCAATTTTATGACCGTTTATCGCACAACAGTTCTGACCTCGTGAAAATGTTACCATAAGCTGCAACTCAAAAATAGAATAATCATGCACTTTAAAGGCATGTCGCGACAAGAGCCGAGTCGTTCCTGCTTTTTGATGCAGAATAGTTGACCTTTGTGAAAGAACAAGAGTTGGGTATTATACCCAATAAACTCAAAGTGGTTTGCTGATTGTTGAAGCGTATTCTTTAGTACAAAATTCCTGTAGCGCGGCCGAAGCTTCGTGAGTGGCAACATTGCCTCATTCACATTGGTGGTTGAACCAAATTTGCGAAGTGGTTCACGTGAATTTGACCATGAAAATGAGCGAATTCGCTTCGCCACTGCGATTTTAACGCCAGTGTAAATGCAACATAAAAGCAGAGTCGGAGACTCCGTCCACAACCTAAGTTTCCGGCGTTCCTCTAGCAGTTCGCCGCGACGCATGGAACAAGGAATTGCAGTCAACTGTAATTTTGCCATTAACTTGGAGAAGCGATCTGGGAGAAGCAAATGATTATGCGTTTTTTCACGTGAACAAAAATAAAAACGAACCTTAAGGTCGGAGTCTGGCGAAGGAGTAGCTGCAAAAGCGGCGCGTGCTGCCGTGTAATCTGGCAAGATTGGCTAACCCTCCTGTCCCGCTGCCTGACGGGCACTGCCTGCTAGGTCAGTGCGGCTTAGCGTCAATCTGTGGCGCAGCTTGACGCGGACGCCTCCGAAAAGGCGCGAAACGGCAAGTTTATTTAGAATCGCAGCACGGCTGCCGTAAACGAAAGAATCAGCATCCCTGCTAGTATGGAAGGACGGGCATGCGCCATGCAGTGATCACGACAGCAAATGGTACAGCAGTGCATTTTGGCCACCACTCGTGGTCCGGAAACTTTTGTTCTTGAGTATACAAATATACGTGCGAACATATATTGGGTACTCCCATTATCGCACTCAATGCATCGACTTCAATTATCGGATCCAATGCATTCATGTTAAGAGCATACCGCGTTAGGACAGTGCAGCGCATTTAAGTGTCTTAACCAGGGGCCCTATGCAACACGGCGAGACTAAAAGACCGGGACTACGCCGTCTGCTGTGATTTGACGGCGGAGCGTCACTCACCAATCTCACGAGAAAACGTTGTCCCTTGGTACCGCTTGGTCTCGCACTGTAGCATAGGGCCCCAGAAGTCTCAGACACGTGACCTTCTGGGATACAGCCTAGAATCACGCCGCAACTGAGTGCCCCTGTACCTATGCCTCGATCACCGCATGCGCCATAAATAATATTTTTATTTTGTGGATTCATTTCCGCTCGAAACAAAGCTTTCTCGTCTGCATGAACTGTAGCAGAGCAGGAGCAACGGCCAAAGATAATGCTATGAGCCTGGGCTTTTAGTTGTCGGACAATACCTGAAAATACATATATTTGCCTATAATGCTGCTACTGAAATTTCCGAAAACCAAAAACGGGTGCACGAAGAGATATTTTACTATGCCTGTTGAAACTAGTGAATTTTTTGGCAGGGCACGGATGGTGTGCCAGCTCTCGTTCTATTAAAAACTTCCAGTACTATGACATGGGGGTGTTTTAAACCTTTTTGTAACATGAGGCGTAGGATTAAAGTAGTCATAATGGCAAACAAGAGTCAAAGAGAGTAAAAATGAACTTACAAAAAGCAGAAAGCGTAAAGTTCATTCTATCAAAATCTCTAATGTGTCGCTGCGACAGTCAGATGCTTTGCAACGTGAAACACAAGTGATGGTTGTTTGTTTGTATTTTTGGCCCCAAAATAGCAAAATGCCGCCATCGCCTCCGTCGGCCTTCTTCCTTTCGGGGTGAGATATCTGGCCCCTAGTCGAATAAACTTGAGACTCCTGCTCTGGACAGAAGTGGATCAAGACGATGAATGTGTATTCATACCGATAATTGAGAGAAGGCGCTCATTGCGGGAGCGGGTGAACTGCTGAGGATTAGGTGGCGGTCATACCTTTTTGCGGGGAGCGATACCGGTCACGGTCCAGGGTGCGCGCTTCGCAATTATCTCCTGAAAACACTCACGAGCGTTGATTGCCATAAGTGAACTGAATGTAGCTGAGCTGCCTTGGTGGCGGCGACCCCCGATTGTGCCGTTGCGATTCACGACTTGCATGTTGGAGGAGCTTTTAGAGAGTCTCCCGAGCAAGGATGAGTGGCGCTGAGAGCTCCCAGCACTGGTATCCCAGAGCGAGCATCACCTATCTTTCTGCTTGCTCTGGAGACTCTCGGTCCCAGGGTCAGGCCGTGGTTAGTGCGGTCTCGCGTGGCGACGTTTGACGATGTTCTGTAAGCATTTTAAAACGATCTCGCTCACGGGAGCGCGCGCACTTACGTCGTGTCTGTTCCAGAGTTGAGAGACAAGTGTTTAAGCCATTTGCGATTGCTTACTACCTGCGCAGTGGTAGAAAGCGGTAGAAAGTAAGTTAAAAAAACTGTTTAGCCTCTCCGTTTGAAAGCAGTCGGAAGTTTATGAACCAGCCGTTACAAATAATTAATTTCAGTTAATCTCTGCCCCTAGAACGAGATCAGTTTTGCGCAAAAAAAGCAGGATCAATGGAAGTCATCAATGGTGGAATCAGTGCATCAGAAGTTCAAAGGGCAAACTCACCTGAGTAAAAGATAAAAAAACAAGTGATAACTAGGTTTTTCTCTACCTACGGCACCTGTCTGCTAACTTCGCACCCTCTGACCTGTGAAAAAAAAGACGGATGACAACATCGGCCCCGGCGGCTTATCGCAGCTCAGAAGACACTCCAGTCACTTCAAAACCAGACAACAATCTTGAGTCATAAACGGCGCACACTTTTTCGGTGCAATAATGTCACGCGCGAAGCTGGCCAAGAAGGCAGCGCGCGTGTGGCCTAGCGGTTATCGTACCTGGCTCCCACGCGAAAAGCCAGGGTTCGATTCCTGGGAGCGGCGCATCTTTCTGTTTATTCCTGCAGACTAGTATTCTGGTAAATTCGAGAATCCTGTTGCTTGTTCGAGGTCCGAATGTTCTACGCGTCGAACTTTCTACGCCGATTATTCCAGAAGCCCACGCATGTACAGTCGGGGACAAAAGTCCCCAGGACGCGCGAGCTGCGACTGAAACGCATTGCTCTGCCATCTGCCGGCGGGTCGCCTGGTTTCGAGATCACACAAAAGCGCATGCGCGTCCTACTGTGCCTGCAAACATGTGTGTTTTCCCGCTCTTCTGCGGCGCGGCGCCTAACTCGGAATCGGGCGCGTGGTACCGCCTCGGAGATAGCGCTTGCGGCTGACGAGCGTCTGCTACACATTCCGAAACTGGAGATACCGCCTGCGGCATTGCGCCGCATTTCGCCGTGTCAGCGCATCTTGCTTTATAACCAGTTGAGCTTATCGCTCAGTTGAGCTGCCGTGACTTCTTGCTTTATAGGTGCCATGTCAGTAAGCGCTATCTCCGAGGCGGTACCACGCGCCCGATTCCGAGTTAGGCGCCGCGCCGCAGAAGAGCGGGAAAACACACATGTTTGCAGGCACAGTAGGACGCGCATGCGCTTTTGTGTGATCTCGAAACCAGGCGACCCGCCGGCAGATGGCAGAGCAATGCGTTTCAGTCGCAGCTCGCGCGTCCTGGGGACTTTTGTCCCCGACTGTACATAAGGGGCTCCGCGTGGCGAGCCGCAGTCAGTTTTGCCCCAGCGTTCGATCTTGCTGCTTCGCCGCCTTCGACGCCCGCGACGCTCTCTTGTTATCTTTCTTTTTCCTTCTTATTTTTGGGCACAAGTTCGCCCCATTAAACGTTCAGTTTACTCAGTCATTCGCCGCCTCATCACTTGCCATTCAGGACAATAATAATCATATTCTCTTTTCACTTCAAATAAAACATTAAATAAACTCGAAACTAATAAAACCGATGGTTCTTAGAGTGATTTCAGCTATTTTTTTCGTGTGCTTTAGGCGGAACCGGGCGGCTGCTGAGCTGCCATAAACCGCCGGGGCTGCTGCCCCATTTTGTCAGTCCTTGTGTCAGGCGCACATGGGTGTCATAGGTAGACAAAACCATTTTTTTCTTCTTACTCGGGCAAATGCATTCTTTGAAATGTTTTATGCAATGCTTTCAACAACTTCAGGCATCTCAATGGTAAATCATAGTGTGATACATTACGAAGTCAAATTATGCTGTGATTTTTAAAGCTTCACCCAGATTCGGGACCTCATGATACAGCAGTATTATTATTAAGTGTTGGGAGCAATGCTGAATTTTCTCTTCGTTATTCATTCAACGCTGATATACTACAGCATCAGTGCTAAGTTAAGTTCAATTGAGCGCTGTTTTAGTGTTGATTTAGCTCTGTGCTGTTCATGTGTACTATTCTTCCTATAGATTTCCCTCAAAAGGACCTGGCTCTCATATAGCACTTCATCTTTATTATGATACTGGCGTGGTTGCAGTACACACGATTATGATGATAACTGAAGAGATTTTTTCTCCACCCACAGATTGTGCGAGGGTGAGAAAATTAAAGTTTGTAGGATTCAAATGTTAGAAATGTATAATAATTTAAATGTGTTAAGCTTACGCTGCAGTAATTCTAGTATGCTACATTTTTTTACCTCGGGTCTTTTTATTTGGACTGACTTTTCAAAAGCTTGCAATAAGTTAACAATTTTTCAGGCTTTCAAATTGTGTACGTGGTTGATCCCTTGTGTTTTTGCGGGACTGTCACTATGTCTTTTTTTTTAAAGTTACTGAGATCATAAAACCATAGAAGAGGTAACTAGCACAAAAGGGTAGGAAGTTCTAAACATGTTGTTTCATGTAAACATTTGAAGATAAGATGTACTTCGTTTATTATCTTCTCCTTTTCAAGGGTTACTGCCACAAACTTCAGCACTTGTTAAGAATAAACCAAATACGGTTACATCGCACTTTATATAAAAGCACCACAGCTCCACGGAAACAGGGCGGCGAGCTGTGTGGCTGAACCAAATTTCTTCTCTCCCACGCCTGTTCAACTCGTGCCGAGAACAGAGGTACCCAACTGGAACAGTCAGGTTGTATGTCGCATTGACGCCATTAAGTGGCGAAGCTCACAACTACGCCAGACCCCCATGTGGACTTGACTGTGAAGGAGAACCAGGCAGCGTAAATGTGACGCATCTCGGGAGATCTTCTGGAACACATTCATTTTAAATATTGTTTTAGTGTCTTTCTCGAGCGCAAAAATTGAGGCCTCCGTGGTGTGGACAGGCCATGGCTGGCATCTGATACAATAAAATAGGCACTAAAACTTTCGTTGTAGGATCGTTTTAAAACATTCTGCCTTTTGCCATTTTTACAATTTCTATAGTATTCGTATTGCTTTAAAGAAACTGTCTTAAGCTCACTTTTCGAGAACGTCTAGTCTTCACCGCGTTTGCAAGGTCAGCTCACTTTTCGAGAAACGTCTAGTCTTCACCGCGTTTGCAAGGTACAATTAATGACGTTTACAATATATGGTCTGTTGATGGTCAGCTACAATTTAACTTACAGTTGTGTTTCTGTTTTTTTTTTTTGCTGCTGGCCCGTTCCATCACTATCACTAATTATAACATAATTTCTATGATAACTTTTTGTGTACAATAAACTCATATGAATCATACAAGGTATATCAGAATATAAAGGCACCATATAAGAAACTTATAAGAAACTTCTAACAAGTTTCTTATATGGATGTTATTGTTTGAATTTCCTTTGTATAATTCAAATGTGTTTATTAGAGATATAAAATTACTTTATAAAATTAAAACTTTCAATAGGGAAGGACGTGACTAACTTGTGGGCAGCGCTACCACACCGGTGATTTTCCTTTGTCTGGGGATACGTGTGACCTCCAGCTTCGATTGTCCGACAACACGACGGAAAACCTTCTTTTCGATGTGAATGACAAGGAGCGAACAGTTAACCAGCGAAGAGCAGGTGTTCTTGCCACGCAATGCACGTCTTGTCATGATCCGATGAGTTTGGGCCGATTAGCAGGGTGTCGGGTTGCTGACGTCACAGTCACGTGTGATGTCACGTGACCCTGGACGCTACCGACTAGACCATGCACCACGCTTGCACTTTGGGAAAGAGCTGGATTTGCATCAGGAGTTTTGGCAAACATGGCCCCATAACGCTATCACGTTCAACTCTTAAAAGCGAAGCTAAGCGCCCCCAAGTTTTTAAGTCAGGTTCTCAGAAGCATTTTGTAGAGGACTTGAGTATTATACAGCTCGCTGAGGCCATTAAATATGCCAACATTGCTAGGAAGATTAGGAATCACATAACAAAAAGCTGAAAAAGAGAGATATACTATACTGATACAGACATTATCACATTTCAATGATTATTTATGGTGGATAAGTCAGTACTGCGTACACACCTCAAAACACATGTGCGCAAAGCTTTCAGTGTCATAATGTGCGTGAGAGTTACCTGAAAATGCGTATATTATCAACACATATCCGAAATTTGGGAACCGAAACATCAGCCGGCTTACGATGAGCTTTCCCAACTCAGCCCAAATAAAAATGTTTCAGACAAAAGAACAAAACACTTAATTCAAGCACTGCATGTAGGCCACAAGAAAACTAATTTAATAAACTATCTACAAATGTAGTTTAACTAATTAGTTTGGTTCACCCTCATACAAACACTGAGGTACGCAAGAAGAAGAGCCTACCCAAGGCAGCACACCAACGTTGGACCTACATTGGGCCAGCAATGGCCAACAACATGGCTGCAGCTCAAGTTTATGGTCCAACATTACTTGCATTCTGGCCAATGCAGCAACCGAACGTATTGGCCCATGCCACTGGTACCTATGCTGGGCCATAGTTCAACCAATGTTCCAGCCATCATTGGCGGCAACGTTGAGGCCATCGTTCGACTTTCAATGTGCCAGCCATCATTGGCGCTGTAACGGCGATTGCCGTTCAACCAACGTTCCAGCCGTCATTGGCTCTCGACGTTAGACGCATCGTTCAACCAATGTTCCAGCCATCGCTCTCCACCAATGTACAAGGCCATCTTTAACCAACTTTCTGTTTCTTCATCATTGGCACCATTGTTGGACCATCGTTAAACTAATATTTCAGCCATCATTGGCATCCACACTACCTCATTGGCTATGCACAATTTTGGGCTTTCACATCTAATTCAATGCTATGCTAGCGTCGGTACACAAGATCATTCATTGAATAGGCAATAGTGTCATCAACATGGCTAATTCATTGGCACGTCCTGATGTTAATGCCACATCTTTAATGTTGGCTTTGCAATGATGGCAATGCGTTTAAATCCTGGTTATTCCAACATCGGGTTTTAAGAACCCTGGCCTGTGTTGTATTAGTACTCACTGCAAAAAATAATTCTGGGCACAAATGGCAAGGTCCTCCTCATGCTTTGTCTATGCACTATTTTATCTGCGTGCAAATGGCTAATTCAGAGATCAGTTAATACTTGTTTTAACTTTTATTGAAAAGCAGTATGGAGGAGAGCTGGCAGGGGGCCTATTCCTGGTCCTTGGGGTGTCCTGGGGCGAGTCCTGGGCTGGGGAGCCATCAGGCTTCCGAACGGCTCTTCCTGCCGCCTTTCTTGTCGCAAGACCCTGGCAGCCACTTCACCGCCATTTTAAGCTGCCATTTCTTCAATATTTAGCTTACGCCAAGGCATCTACGAAAAGATCCATAGGTGAAGATCAACGTTTTCAAGCCCACTTTGGTCTTAGTAAAGCACACTCTCAAGCAGCGCGTTGTGAATGAGCCATTGGCTCTACATAAGTTCACTTGTTTCTGTAGCAGCGTGTTGTGAATGGACCAAGGCTCTACATAAGTTCACTTGTTTCTGTAGCATCGCGATGTTCTGAAGAGCATGGCTCACAATGGACTAAATGTTCTTCCACAACCTAAACCAAGTCATCGTGAAGTCAAAGATGACTGGCCACCATTAGCTCTTTCTGAACTACGTAACTGAATATATCATGCACAAGCAAATGTACAGACGCGATCAAGCCACGAAAGGCAGTGCTGGCTCACTCTGCTCTAGCAGAAGCCTCAGCCGCGGATCCCTCCGCTGACAAATGCTTGCTGAAATAGAATCGCTCTCGAGCTAGCATCTGGCACCCATAAAAAATATGCGTTAACCCTGAATGGGTATCGTCTGGAATGTTAGATATCTCAAACTAATTTAAAAGTCCCGAATTGAATTAACCTATTTAATACATGAACGAAACGCGTAAAGAAAAAAGTACTCGCATATGAGTTTGTAAACAGGCAGCAAAACAGACACAAAATATTCTCTTCAAATCCCCTAGACGTTTATTGCACACAGCATGTAACTAGAGAAGTACAAACGCGCAAGCGATCTGCAAAATGTAAAGACGTGCTGCTAAGCTTTTATACAGCTGAAAAGATTGCGAAGCAAACAGAACCGGGGCAATTCTAGGCCATATTGTCTGTTATCCGGCAGCTGGAAAAATATTTTCCCCAAATTTTCCTGACAGACGCCTATCATTGGCGGTGGCATCAGTTCACCGAATGACGTTTTATTGACAGATCGTTTATTGACACGCTGTTTCCTCAGCAGATTGTTTTACAAAATATTATGATTAGCTTTTTTTTCTGGTAACAAGTTACCCCGGATTGTCGCCGCAAACGGCGTGTAGGGTGGGACGCGTGGGTTACCATTCTTGTCATGAACCGTCGCAGAACGTCGCCGCGAAGCTGCGTGGACGGGTCTGCTGACCGGTGACACACCCGCGAAAAAAGCAAGTGGATATACTGCCGCCGGAACAATAGCCCGGGGAAAAAATGCAGGCGGTTGCCCCCTATTGGGTCTCGTATAAAACCGAATTGTGAAAACAACTGTTGAGGCTGTAGGGTATCTCCCTAATAAGGTGTCCGTCTCTTATGCGGCGGGACCATGATGTAATCGTCAGTGTGGGGTTACATTTTTTCTTCTAGGCATTTGGCGATACCTGCGGCATTTCTTTTTTTGCGATTAACACTGCAAAAAATAATGTTGTCAACGAAATTTTCGCTCAATTAAATGGTATGAGACTCCCTTTCGGGGGGTGAATGGAGGACAGCGAAGCTTGGGCCGCCGGCTGGCCGCTGGGAAGCGGCGTGTACAGGTGGGACAATCGGGTTGGGTATTTTCTAATGAGCAGCCGCAGACTGTGATACACGCGCAGTCCGAGTGATACACGCGCCGTCCGAAACCGGCGAATTTTTTTCCCCGGGCTATGTCCTCCGTTCACCCCGGGAAGGGCGCAGTCCCATACCATTTAATTCAGCGACGTTTCGTGCACCAAAATTCGTGTTTTTTTTAAGTGATAAGCATAAAAAAGATGTAAATACGAGTATCGTCAAATGCTTAAAAATGTTCGAGAAAAAAATAAGAACACACTGGTGGATTCGAATCAGGTCCCGCTGTGTATAAGACAGACACCTTACCAGTTAGCAACTCTATAGCTTCAAATAGCCGTTTCACAATTCGTTTTATACGAGACCCAAAGGGGAGAACTGCCGGCATTCTTTTCCCGGGCTGCCGGCAGAATATCCACTTCCGCAAAAAACTTCCCCGCAGCGTGCGATTCGCGTAGCGAGTGTCGGTGATATGTTAGTGTTGACGAAACGTACGTGTCAATAAAATGTGTGTTCATAAAAAGTTGTCTATGAAACGTGTTTCCACAAAACAGCCGGGGAGGAACAAGAAAGTCAGTATTCTACCGGGAGTTGCATGATTTAAGGCAGCTGGTGGGAGGGACTCGGGTAGAATTTCGGAAAATATATTGTCCCGGCTGCGGGGAAAATAGACACTGCGTAACTCTATAGAAACTCACAAGTTACCCCCAGAACAGCGGTCACTCGTTCGCCAACAAGCAGGTTGCCGTGGACTTACCGAAAAATTAGCGGACTTGAAATATGTGTTCCGAAATATTTGTTGATATTCGCACTGGAGAACAACCACGTAGACGCGTACCACACAAAAGCGAGATGGTAGGGCTCCGTGAAGATTCAACACGACGCGGTACAAGCTGTCAATGGCCGAACCAAACCACATCACAATAATTTCTGTGACTTCTTCGAAGAAATCACTTGTTGCCGACGTCCGCCTAGGGACTTTCAAACGCTCGAATGAGCCAGCGCAGGCCGCAGCTAAGAGTTTGAAGTCAGGGCCAGGGAGAAGGAATGCTGTTAAGGTGAAGCAGATGGGTTGCTGAAAGGGGTGAGGAGGAAACATTCCCTCTCTGCAGCATTTCGCCTCATCCTGCTTCTTAAGGTCCACAGGCAGGTGCGCCCCAAAAGGCTTATCTTCGAGGGTCATCCGAACAATGAACACAGCTAGAGGATTTGTCAGTGGATACTTTTGTGAGTTCGTCCCGAAGTTGATAGTGCAGTTAATGCTATGTAGAGTGGTCTACCAAGCAGTGTCAGCCCTGGTCGAGGTGCCGTGCTCTGCCTTGTGACCCGCTTAGGGCTATAGTCACGTGACCGTAACCGGAGACACACCTGGCCTAAAATACGAATGGCGTCTACTCTGCGGTCAATACCGAGCGAACAGGACAGCAACACGACGGCTGCTTGGCGACAACTTTCTTGGCAGTGCAGTGGAAGATACAGGCCCGCGCCCTCTCCATTTGAGCGCTGAATAAAGCATGGCGCGGGCTTTCCTTCTTTCCACTGCATTGCGAAGAAAGTTCTCGCCGAGATAGTTTTGAGTCCCACAGGAACTGCCCTTCCCAAATGTATAACCAAGAACGGAGGTATGAAGATGCTATATTTCACGCCGTAAAACCCACACTCTAAACTACAATGCAAAAATAGCAGCTGCGTCTACTTTTCCACACTGATGTCCCAAATAAACTGAAATCACAAAGAAAAATATTTTATTCAGAAATAAGCTGTGCCGTATATTTCGCAGCACGCTAATAACAGATTTTTGTTTCGCGAGGTCAGTGTAAATGTAACAGACTTTCATTTATTAAGCCATGTAATCGTAAATTCAACACAGCTGCAAGATCTAAAGCTGGACATAAAAAACGCGAATCTAACAAAACGTTGACAACACATGGAGGGTCTGGGCTCGAATGTTCTAACGACTAAGCGCCGTTCACACTCTTGCGACTGAGTACGACCGAGAGAGAGGAGACCGGCTTTAGGACCGGATGCGCTACAGCGGAGCTGGTCCTAAGAGATTACAAGAGGCTTAAAAACCGGTTTGGTCTCTCTCGGTCGTACTTGGTCGCACTCATCGCAAGAGTGTGAACGGGCCTTATCATATCGCGGGAATAGTGAAAAAGAAAAATATCAGCACTAGCGTCTTCATATTTGAGGAATTTGCAGAACAGTGAGGTAGAGGACGTCTCTAAGGTGGCGAAAATTCCCGAATAAAAGTAATTAAATATTTGTTTTGTGTTAAAAGTGCGCAATGTATATTTCTTCGTTCTTGACGTGGGCGTCGACAGACAAGCGCCGCTGCTGTGCGCACCTGTCGAGGTGGCACTATTTCTTAAACGTTGCAACGACACTATATCGCGCTATAGACTCGTGTAGTTGGCCGCATGCAGCCTCGAAGGCGAGCTGTTTAAACTTCGGGGCAAGATACAGCAACGGCGTGGCAATCGCGACATGAGACCGACTGCGCCTCAATCTGGCCGACCCGCGCACACTCTGCTGCAATGTGAGCATGGGAATTCCGAGCACCCTTAGCTCACTGGTGTTGCAGGAGGCTGCTTTGTCGTTGAGACCTTGCAAACGCCTGCGGACCGAAGCCGTTCCAGTGCTTGGATCACGTCCCGCGCAGCATTGCAACCTTTTGGCGCCTGATAGGCCAAGAGAGCCCGTAGCATGTGCTGCGGTTCATTCTAAGATGAAGCAGAGTAGCCGCAGTACGTGAACCACTGCGACGATGCGCGATGCTGAAAAATAAACATACAACAATTATCCGCAGGTTTTTCCAGTTTCAGATGTGGCGATTTGAGACATAAAATGCTGTAAATGTTATAAAGGGATCACTTTGTTTACACTATTATTGCTTTCGTTCAGCTCACTCTCTCACTAATGAACTGATCTTTTGATTTTCGAGACTTTCGCTTTTCTAGAGAGCTTCGTGACAACGCCAGTCGTTCCTTGGCACTGAATCCTGCAAAGCCAATAAGCTGACCAAAAGCACACTGTTGCAGTTCCAGGAATCCTGGGGCCAGTGATACAGTAAAGTACCACAAATTCTTAAATGTTGTGGCCGCCATACCTCTCTACTCTGGTCGCCTCGGACAAAAAAAACAAAAGGCGCCAAGTAAACCCCTTCCCTGGCAGTTCCGTGTAATTCCGGTGCCAGAAAATACAATGAGACGCTATGCTGGCAGCTCGCCGAATTCCTAGACAGGTCGGTCCAGATCTACTACGACTAAACGCTGTACATTTGGCCCCATAGCTGGTCTAAGCATGTGCTGCCTGGTATGTACCATGATTGTAAACTCCTTCATCGAGAATCTATTCAAAATACGACTTTCCAATTGACACCTTGTCCTAAATAAGTATTTATTAAGATTGCTAATCAGTTTTAATTCATGAATAACTATTTAATTACAGCGTCTTCCCTACAGCCTTTTTATTTAGACGCCTTCTTACAATAGTGATTTTCGTTGCCTAGAGTACTTCATTCGTTTTAAAGCTCGGTTCCAGAAAACGAGGCACTTCATACTGCTTGCACCAACGCATTTTCAGTGTTGGTAACCTGTTCGCTAAGACAGGCCAATGTTGGTCAGCCTAAGCGCAATCGATTACAGCAATGATGTAAGCCATTGGCTAAGACAGGCCACTGTTGGTCCGACTCGGCCAATCAATTACCAACGTTGGTGAGCCGCCACTGCCCAAGACAGGCAAATGGTGGTCAGCTTACACCAATCGACTGCCAACGTTGGTAACCCATTGGCTTTATTACAGTTTATATTTCGGCAGGCTTTGTCACTACCGTGGTCATTACTGGTCGTCTAATTTTGTACGCACTTTGAAGTCATTTTTGGGCAAGTGGACATATAATGCCCCAGCTTCTTCTGTTATATAGTCACGATAACCTTTGTTTGCAGATTGGAAACGCGCATCAACTTATGTCACCTCCTACCTCAAACATAGAGGTTCGAGATCTTTTTCAACGTGATTTTTTATTTGTGAAGACTCGTAATTGCTTAATCAATCGCTGGACATTTGTTTTAAGGTTTTATCTTTTGCTGAAAAATATTATGTTTCTATTTATATTTAATCTTGTCCGGTTTTGGCTGAATTGCAGGTCGTGTTTGCAGCTCAGCCAAGCGGCGTTGCTTGAGATTTTCAAGATCACATACAGCTGACAATACAGCCGTGTCGTAGATACTGGGAGAGGCGGGTGGAGCTTTCGGGGTTGAATCCTGCGTCCCCCTTTTACTCCTCTCCCTTGGAAACGTTTCTGGCTGCGTCGCTAAATGGGCAAGAGAAGACACTATGCTTTTTGCCTCATAACCATACACACAAATCAAATGACATGCCGTATGTATTTCGTTTTGAATTTGCTGAGCATAACGATCAGTTTTGGGATGACGCGTGTTGGATTTATAAGTCTGAAGGTGTAATGGCTCCTCTATCTCTTTCACTTTTGCAGAGTGAAGGATCTGAGGAGGCGATCTCCTCCCAGCGTTTACTTTTAACCTGTCACCGACTACGGCGTTTTTCTTCGTGGACGTTCAAAATTGCTACAGTTCGCAATGCATACAGTGTTCCTAATTCAGGTGCTAACTTGCTGTGCGTCTGAAAACAGAAGAGTCGTTCCCCCCTGAGAGACCACCTAAGCCAATCGAATGCCAACGTTGGTAAGCCGTTGGTTAAGACAGGCCAATATTGGCCAGTATACGCCATATACCACCAACGTTGGTGGCACGATAACCACATTGGCCCAACATTGGACAATTGTTTCCCAATTGAATGTCAATGTTGGCCCGACGTCGTGCGCTGTTACTAGGTAGCCTGTCGTCATAACGTGGGTACTGCAAATGTGCTAAGACAATAATAAACATATTTACTACGCAAAAAGCGCAATAAAAAGACACAAAAAAGTACGAGTTAGCGCATGAAACGCTACTGACACGTTAATTTTATTTTAAAAAATAACGAACACATGTTATACAAACTAAATTATCACTAACCCGAAATTAATCTGAATTGCTTTTCTGATCATATGATCATATGTATGAATAAGCACCTGATGAGACCTCACAAGCTCTGTGTTTCATTTTGCACAGGATCACACATACATTCACACAGCTCCTGAAACAAACCACTTTATCACAAAAGCTAATGCTTTAGCGCGTTTTTATTTATGCTTCTACCTGTCTCCACGTATACATAATCGCCCAGCATTTTAGTAGACTAACAAGGTAGGTGCAAACCTACATATTTGGTGTGTTCGTTTGGTGCACACCATCTCCTTGCACGTATTCTTGTTTACTCATGAATATAATCTAGATAGTTTTAATACTGCTGTAAATACAAGAACAACAACAATCTGACCTGAAATATTCTTAAAATTATGTGACAATCTGAGAATACAGGGAAATACGTAAATATGAGAGAGAGAGATTAGATCCGTAAATAAAAGGGTGCGAGTGCATCAATCTTCTGCAAAGCGGTCGCCTCTTTGGAAATTCGCTGTCTACTATGCACATGTCTATGAGATCTTGTGGTAAATAGAACACAGATTTGGTGCATGTATATAACTAATATTCGAGGACACTATTTTAACGTAACAGAACACATCTTTAGCGAGTTTGTTGCCGCAATATTGCTCCATTTATAGCACTGCTTAGGAAGTACGGTGGATTTGCGTCAGTCTAACTGACCAAAGAGCTAGAGTAGAGCTAGTAGCGAATAATTGCTATACGAAACGAAGCTCAGTAGAATGACACATTGGAATTCCTTGAACTAATACATCTTCTTCTTTGACCTAAGAAAAAGAACAGCCACGCGTATTTTTGCGCCAATTTTAACAATTTAACTAAGCACGAATGGTGGAAATCGCTATGAAATGTAACAACTAATTTCCCAGATGATATAAAAAATAATAAGGAATATCTAGTTAGCTGAGGATGTCTTGTATCATAAGAAGTGGCATAGTGGCGAAGCTAAAAGTTGTGCACACAAAAACGCATGGGAAGCAACCTGTTTTATAAACAAGCGGACCACACGTTTGAAAGAAACCAACGGCTGCTCGCTAAGAAAAAGCTCAAGGTGCAATGGATTATGGTACTTCAATAATTTTGAAAAGAGGAGTCTCTAGCTGATCAAGTCCATAGAAGAGACCGAGAACCTTGGCAGACTACCGAAAGCTTCGCCGCCGTGTTGACGCGGTGGCTGATCTGCGCCATGCAGCCAGTACCGATAGTTGTCATGAGAATACTAAAGGCTCAAGCGACAGAGTAAGGTCCTTCTGAGACAAGGTTTAATGGGAAGAGCTCTCCCATGTTCCCAAGACAATGGTGAGGGTATGCAGTTTATTTTTACGTTCTTATTCTCCACTATGACTGTCATGTAAAATAAAATGGCTTCCTAAAAAGCAGGGTTAAGGTCCTGATACGGGAAGTGTATAACAATTCCAACAATATTCTTCTACAAAGGCGCGAGCCGTGTCTGCCTTCTCATTGCTGCTAAGCTCGGATATTGTTGGGTAACTAGAAAACGTTATATTATGCCCATCTTGTAGGCCCTTCATAATTTTAGAACACCACAGTTGAACAAGGTTTTGTTTGGCATATCAGATAGAACTAATTACAAGAATGAAACTCTGGAAATCTACACATAAAATAGCCTTTAGAATGCGACTTCGTGTACTATATATATTTATATATAGGCATGTTGAGCTTGAGGGCCGAAGGCGCTAGAAGACAGATATGCAGGGTGACGGTAGAAAACGAACCAGGAGGATTTTATTCGACGTTTCGACCTGAGACAGGTCTTCGTCAGGAATAGGGTTACAAGAAAAATGTGGTTCTATTTATACAGTGTTTAGAGGGGAGAGAGTTCGCATACAAATAAAGTGCGTAGGGAGAACAGATAAGGGTACACCACCCAAGATCTCACACAAAAGAAAGAATGAACTCTAAGTAAAAAAAAAAAAAAAAAAAAGGGCGAGGACGAGAGTAGGTGATTAACCAAATAGCACACTCCGCAAAAAAAAAAAAAAAAAAGACTGGGCACAGAGGACACAAATAATGGGACGAAATCTAAGGCGGGGGAAGCCGCACACGGAGGTCGCCGAATACATAGATGACACATCAAAAGTGGTAGGAAATACAGGATGTACGGGAATTAACTAAACAACACAACAAAGGAACGAAAACGCACTGTCCAGTTCTAGCTCCAAACTCAGTACCACAAATTTCTAGGTCCAAATGGTTTATTATTTATGGTCGTTATCATACTATTTATTCGATAGCGCCTCAATCGATGCAAGTGTTCCTGGGCTTCTATTTATTCCTTCCTTTATTGTGTTAAATCGGTATATAAGATATGACTCGCGTTGTTCGCGTTCCCGATTTGATTTGAATCCAGACTCTAAAAGTGTAACAGATAATTTATCGAATGTGTGGTTCTTGAGGGTGAGATGTTTTGAAATTGGCAGGCCCGGCAGGTATTTTGCGTGTGATCTGTGATTGTTAAAACGTAGCCTAAACGCTGTCTCGGTCTGTCCTATATATTGTTTTTTGCACACCTCACACTGTATCAGATAGATTACATTTGAAGAGTCACATGTAAGCTGCCCTCGGATTTTTATTGAGAACTGGGAATGCGTGCTATTGGCCGTGTTAGTTTCTCGCATATGTTTACAGACCAAGCATCCTGCTTTCATGCACGGTCGGCATCCGTTATTTGGTTGGGACGAATTCAGTCGGGAGTTAACTAGGCTGTCTCTAAGGTTGCGTGAACGTCTGTAAATCACCCCGGGAGCTGATGGGAAGGCACGTTTGAGGCGTTCGCTTTGTTCTAAAATGTTGTAATGTCGCCTTAAAATATTATTTACGTTGGGGAAATTCATACTATAGGTTAGACATAAATTCGTGCGCTGCGCGTTGCACTGAGGTGGGCGGTCCTCCAGGAGGTCAGCGCGGTTTAGTAGGGCGGCTTTTTGGATTGCGTCGTTAATGACCCGCAGAGGATATTTTTGTTTTTCCAGTGCGTTCTTTAGATGATGAGAGCTCGATTGGAAGTCCTCTTGCCGTGAGCATACACGTTTGAAGCGGTGGGCCTGGCTGTAGGGTATACCATTCTTACAATGACGGGGATGGTCGCTTTCGTAGTGAAGGTATTTTTGCCGATCTGTTGGCTTACGATAAAGATTAGTTGTAAGCTTGCCTTTTTCTAATATTATAGTGGTATCCAAGAAGTTGATACTGGTCTGAGAATAAGCGTGAGTGAAGCGAATGGTTGAATGTACAGCATTGTACTGATTTATAAATTCTAGCAGCTTCTCTTCTGTGTGCGGCCAAATAAGAAAAATGTCATCTATAAACCTCTTGTAGATCAGTGGTTGTAAAGAACAGTCAGAGAGGAATTTAGTCTCCAGTTTGCCCATAAATATGTTGGCATAACTAGGTGCCATCTTAGTACCCATCGCAGTGCCGTTAACCTGCCTATAATATTCTTTGTTAAATTCGAATGAGTTCAGTTCTAAGACTAGGTGCGTGAGGGTGGCAATGACGTTACTATCAGGGGTGTCTACCTGTCTGTGTTGTTCGTACATTTCAATTAGAGAGGCTATTCCGTCGTCATGTGGGATATTGGTGTAGAGAGATGATACATCTAGGGTGACGAGATACGACCCCTCCGGTACACGCAAATCAGAAATTTCTCTTAAGAAGTGGGTGGTATCCTTGATATAGGAGTCAAAAGTTAAGGGTATGTGCCTGATTAAACTGTCTAAGTATCCCGATATCGGTTCAGTTATCGTACCTGATCCTGACACGATTGGTCGACCTGGGTTGCCGGCTTTATGGATTTTTGGGAGCATGTAGAAGCGACCACATGAAGGATGAGTTGGCTTTATTGTATTGTATTCATTAATAGTTATTTTCCCTTGTTTTAGAAGATCCTTTAGTGCCAATATTGCGACCCGCGTGTGTTCTGCCGTAGGGTCGCCCGTAAGTGGCTCGTAGAACTTTCGATCGGTTAGTTGGCGGTGGCCTTCTCGGATGTAGTCATCTTTTTTTAGAATGACAATCGCCCCACCTTTATCTGCGGGTTTTATTATAATATCACTCCTAGCAGCTAGTAATTTTAGGGATTCTTTCTCAGATCTCGTTAAGTTGTTCCTATTTTTCCCGTGACTGCGATATTCCCGCAAAATATCCCGTTGTATGGCGGCTATATACAAGTCAAGACAATTGTCGCGCTGAGTGCGAGGCGTCCAGTCACTCGTAGGTCGCGAGTACGGTTTCTGGGGTACGGGTGGTTTATCGAGAAAGTATTCGCGTAGCCGCAGACATCTGGCAAAGTTGTCCAGGTCTTTAAGGATTTGAAACTCGTCAAAATGACCGGTTGCCGGGCAGAAATTCAGACCCTTTGATAGTAGCCTTTCTTCGTCCGCGGTTATGAAGACGCCCGACAGGTTTACGATGGCTGTGTCGTCTAGCTTCTCGGTATCAAGGACGTCGCCTTGTGGGGTAGTTCTCATAGAGGTGGATGGCTCAGTATTGGCACTATTTTGACTTGGCGTCGAAGGAAGAGCTAAACCGGAGTGTGGAACCTTGTCTCGTTTAAGTTTACGTAGCTTACTAGTTTCAAGTTCCGTGCGTTTCTTTCTCTTAAAATCAGCTAATGCGTCAGCCTCTCGCTGCGATAATGTGGTGCTTGAGCGTAAAGTGGCGGAGATTGAGGCGGTCAATTTGTTTACCTGTTTATCACTGTGGTTAATTGCAATTTTTACCAGTCTGAGTGAAGCCTCTAGCAGGACGCTTTGCCATTCTAACTGGTCACTTTTTTCTAGATTAGTAATTGCGGGAGGTAGAGAGAGAGACATGCCCTTCGGGGCGATTCCTGCGCTCAGGTACACCTGCAACGTTGATTTATGCAGTTCATGTCTAACTAGCTTATCCGCGAGTTTACGTAATTTAAGAAAAGTGGTACTGTAGTTTGAAGCCAGATGGTTGGACTCACCGAACAAAAGTCACTTCTTGGGATGGGGGTGCCTGGTTGTGGTGTTCCGCAGGTAGTAGGAGTTTGACTGCGGTACGGGAGTGCTCTGCACCGTGGACGGGAGGCTCTCGGCGGGTGTCGGGTACTCCTCGATGTCGATGCTGACGTCACCGGCCGGGGGGGTTGACAGAGCAGCTGCTGGGCTCCGCGCGACGTTAGCAGAAATCCCTGGGCGAGATGCCGGTCTCCATGGAACGGCGCCCATACGAGCATCACTATGCGGATGCATCCGGGGGATCGTGCGGGCTTCTAGGATCGGGTTGGTGGCGGCAGGGATCTCCGAGGACCATCCAGGTGGTGTTGGGGCTTCCCCTCGCTGGAGTAGCCCCTTCAGATTTTGCGCGAGTAGGGCCACTCCGGAGAAACTTGGGTGAAGGCCATCCGCAGCCAGGAACCGCCGAGGGGGTAGGGACGTGAAGTCATGGTCCAGGTAGGAAACTTTACCTGGCTTCCGACAGTAGCTTTTGACGGTGTCGTTGAACTGCCGTGCTTCGTGGTTGAACCAGTGCACGAAGGTGTCGTTCGGCTGGTCCAAGCGACGGTTTGTGCTCCGTGGCAGCACGAGGGAAACTACCAACTTCTGGAGCTCCGGGCGTGCCTGCAGCGTCTTGTTCACGAGGTGTCGGAGTCGTCGCAGAGTTTCCTCGCAGCCGAATCGTTCGAGTTCGCTGGTCCCGACGTGGAAGATCAGCGTGGTTATCGAACGAGGGACGTTCGACAGCTCTTTTTCGATGTCGAAGGTCGTTGCTCCACGGATGGTGATAAACGCGGGGGAAGATCTCGCGTACGCGTCGAAGTGCTGGAAAAGGTACCTTGTCTGCGAGTTGCCAATCACCGCAGATGCCGGAAGGTGCTTGGGGTACCTTCTGGTCAGTTGTTCCACCGTCGGTGCGCCGGGGGCCGGTCTTGAAAGAGGCATGTTGGCTTGGGGGCCGAAGGCGTAGAAGACAGATATGCAGGGTGACGGTAGAAAACGAACCAGGAGGATTTTATTCGACGTTTCGACCTGAGACAGGTCTTCGTCAGGAATAGGGTTACAAGAAAAATGTGGTTCTATTTATACAGTGTTTAGAGGGGAGAGAGTTCGCATACAAATAAAGTGCGTAGGGAGAACAGATAAGGGTACACCACCCAAGATCTCACACAAAAGAAAGAATGAACTCTAAAGCAAAAAAAAAAAAAAAGTTCGCTAGGCCTAACCTTCCGGTTAGGCCCAGTGGCAAGCTACGACTTTTCGGCCGAGTGAAAGAATAGGGCGCATACAGCTATTCGACGTCTTCCAAGCACCATCAGACACTCTAAACATCCGTCCTTAGACACCGGTACCGTACCTATTAGCCGGAAGGACGGCAGCGTGTTTGCCGGAATCGCCGCGATTGCACCCAACGGCATCTCGCTTCAGATTGACTGTATTTTTACCGCGGGCGGATAACGCTCAAAAAAATCGTAACACGTGGAATGGGCATGCTGACGTCTCTGAACAAAACGTATGCTTGTCGTATGTGCCGATTAACCGCTGGACACCTTCGTCGACACCGACGGGATGCGTTCAACTCGTGCCAACGCCCCACTATCTTCCTTTTTTTTCTCTTATCTCTTCTTCGTGCCGACCTCAACCGACGTGGTTTATCCGTTGCTGCCTGCACTTCGCAGCTCTTCGGCACAGAACAGTCTTTTAGGTGGCTGAGTGGAACAATTATTACGATTGTTATCAAACTGCATGCCAGCTGTTTGTAATCAATAGCCACAGGACTGCGCAACACGTAGCTTATTGAATAATGCGGCAGCTTGTGCCACCTAGGAAGTGTGGTAGTAACCACTAGATGGCACTGAAAAACAATGCTCATTCACCAACTCATACTGCTGAACTACGTACTGCACGTACAACAACTCATGCGCCAACACACACACCAACCACGGCACCAAACACCGCTACAGGCACATACATATCAACAGTACAATAAGGCACAAGCAACTATAACACAACACACATGAACTACCATGTTCTGACAAGGATTAGGCAAGTGACTTCCACTGTTTACAAGATAAATACAAAAAAGTGTCTGCAAGTATTATTAGTATACAGGTGCTCTGTGTATTTATATTGGAAGGCTAGGCACATCTCCTAATATAGCACTTCGAAGGGCAACATGATTTGAGATTAATTGGCTAAATTAACACCACACGGCATGCTCCCGATCAGTTTCGGTTTCAGATTCACGCAGTGATAAGCTTATTAAAGCCATGTTGCCCCATGCTCGTTACACGCGTGTAATAGCAGCAAAAGTTACAATAACATTGCCGCGGGCGCAGCTGACCAAGTAGGCAGCGCGCCCATGGCACTAACGGTTATCACGCTTGTCTCCCACGCAAAAGCCAGGTTTCGATTCCTGGGAGCGGCGCATATTTTGTTTATTTCTGCAAACTAGTATTCTGCTAAATTCGAGAATCCTTTTTGCTCTTCGAGGTCCGAATGTTCTACGCTTCGAACTTTCGACGCCGATTATTCCAGAAGCCCACGCATGTACCTGAGGCGCTCCGCGTGGCGAGCCGCAGTCAGTTTCGCCCCAGCGTTTGACTCTGCTGTCACGCCGACTTCGACGCCCATGACGCTCTGTTCACTTATGTTCCCTTTTTATTTTTGTGCATAGGTTCGCCCCATCAAACGTTTAGTTTCTTTAGTTATTATCACCTCATCAATTGTTATTCATGACAATATCTGCATTCCTAGTCAGTAATCGGCTAAAGGTAACATAATTCTTAGTTTTCTGTTGTTTAAGGAGCTGTGCAACAATTTCAGTGCCTTGCTTAACTAATGTGGGGGTTGGTGTCTCGACTTTTCTGAAGCAAATAACAAAAAAACGCTTTTGTCTGCATGTCCTAGTTTTAAGTTTAAAAATAGACAAAGACTGAGGTTTTCGGCGCCTCTCAACTCCTTCACTAACTTCTGAGTTACGTGCGCTGTGACGTCAATGGGGGAGGCGCGGGGTTACGGTGAAGTTATACTTTAGAGCCACCAGTGAGCAGCGAAAACTCATCCACTCGCAACAGCGTGACCACGTGCTGGCGGGCGCAGCGCGAACAATATGGTGAAAGGAGGAAAGTTTCATCCGGGTCTGGCCATACCCGTCCGGCCCTGTCCCCCAACCCCTCCAGCTTCTGGCGGCTGTTCCGCTGCTGACGGTTTTGTGGACCTAGGATAGATGGCGCCACTGAAGCTGTATAATAAACGTTTTGTCAATGATACCAGGTTTTTGGAAGGACAAGATTTATTGAAAAGTTACTTTTTATCGAGTAGGTATTCGCACAACTTCCTATCTTTCTACAAGACCCCCATTGGCGTCATGCGGCGTGTTTCTCATGGCCGCCACTCGCGGCCGCAGGTCGAGGAATATTATAATGTTTACGTCACGATTACGCGGCGGAATTGCAACATTTCCAAGGAAGCAGGTGTGTTTTTTGTCTGTTGTGACAAGGTGAACAATGTCAAAAGTAGAAAACACCAATTCCTTCAGTGTTTAAATTGTTGCACAGCTCCTTTATTTCGTTATTTCTTCACTTAAATTTAGTGCTTGAGAATAGCTGACCATTGTACCGGGCAAACGCTGGCGGCACGCTTTCCCGTGTTGATAGAGTGACCGATGAGTCACTCTACTCACTCCACTTGTATTTAAACTAAACACATCAGGGCATTACAACCATAACTATACTGTATAAATGTGTAAAGTTGCTTTAATGAAGACAAAGTGGTCAGGTGGCAATTATTTGTATTTCTTTAATTTTGCAAGCCTGAATATACAATTTTATATCGAACAAATTTTCCTCTAAGAAATAAATAAAACTTTTAAAACAACCTTGTAGGTACTTTTGAAACATTGTAGAAATGGAAATCTGAAAGGAGTCTTTTTTCAGCACTGGACTATCAAACTATAATAATTATAGTAATGATACTTTCTGAAGCCAGAAACAACCTTGCGACCTTCTTATTGGCACCTTTGAATATGAAAGAAACCACAAAACGTACATGAAAACAGGAAACATTTAACCAAAAAACAATGTGATGTATGCATTAAAAACATATTAAATTATCAAAATATGCAACATCACAGTCATTCCACCATTCTGAAGAAAAAAGAAAACCTGAAAATTTGTATAACACAAAAATGAATATGATTTACACAAAGCAAGATACTGCGCCATAAAACCAAAGTTTCAACAATAAAAATAAAGTATGAGGGGTTAATTAAAGGTTTGAGCGTGTTGGTGATTTACATTTACTTTAAACGAAAGAAACACACAAGAGGACAGAAACAGACGACACAGCTTTCGACTTGGAACGACCCTAAAATAACCGTAACGAATTTCAGGAGGCCGGGAACTCGTAGTACCAGGATCCACCTCTTGCAGCGCTATGCGGCGCCCTTCCCAAGTCAGTTTGCCGACCACCGGTGTCTGCTAAGGATCTAGCGGCATGTTGTGAATTTTTTCTCCAAGTGTTTCAAAATTATTCCTAATTTTTTACAATGTCTGACTTGAAGGAACTTCCACATTCATAAAATGATTTCCTTTCAAGACTTTTCATACGGGTGAACAGAAAAAAGCTCACACGGGGCGAGGTTCTGAGTATACGGGAGGTGGAGAAGCGGTGTCATGCCATTTTTGATAAAAAAATTGTTGCACTGAGAGGGAAGTGTCTACTGGGGCATTGTGGTGATAAAACTATCATTCCGCCTTTCCCTCATATCGGGGCACTTCTGCCTTACTGAGTTTCGCGAGTGTTGCTAAATTGTAAGGTAAAACACCTGATTAACAAATTCACCAAGAGGAACTAACTCGAAGTTAACAATGCCCACATGTTTCTGATGTTTTTCTCAGTTGAGGATGTTGAGAGTCGCCCAGAACGAGGGTGGTCATCGATCAATAATTCACCAGTCTTAAGGCGAGTAAACCACTCATAGACTTGCGATTTCTTATTATCATCTTTTTTAAGCTCTCTGAAGCATTACAAGAGTTCCCGGCGCAGTTTTACCTAATGCAATATTTCCCAGGCGCATGTTGTTCTTTCATATCAGACATTGCAAAAAAAACTATTTTGAAGTGCTTTGAAAAAACTTTTATAGCAGACAATGCCAGTCGGCAAACTCGCTCGGAAGGGGTGCGCAAAGCGCTGCTAGCGGAGGAAGCTGGTACTACAAACAGCCCGCCTTTCAGAAATTCATTCCGGTTACTTTTGCATCCACCCTGGTACGAATCACTGCACCAAAAGCTTTCGATATATTCCATGTTTAAAAAAAGATGGCAACCAGTCAAATAGACTGAATAGACTTTATGAAAAATTGTTTGGTGATCTGACAACACTCGAGAGCGTCGCTATTTTAATGTTGGCAGGTGTCGCCGGTATCTAAGCACAGTGGAGGCATCAGAGAGAGCTGCACGGGCAGTGTACGATAGCGCAGCAGCTGTTTTCCGCCTTCTGACCATGAAATGTGGACAAACAGCTTAAACAACCTACCGCAACTGTCTCATGAAGCTCTAGGAGGCCCGTGGACAATGGCAACAACCTCGTCGAAGCAGCGGAGCAAGTCCCACGCCTTTGTTGTGGAAGCTTACACACTGCGGGTTGTCGCCAGCGTGTGCACAGGCCTTCGAAAGTTTCGTCAGACAGTTGCGGTAGGTTGTTTAAACTGTTCGTCCACGTTCCATGGTCAGAAGGCGGAAAACACAGCTGCCGCGTCATTGCACACTGCCCTCCACCATGCTTCAGTACCGACAACGCTTGCTAACATTAAAATAGTGACGCTTTCAGTGTTGTCAGACTACCAAGCAATTTCGCATAAAGTTAATTGAGATGAGGCAATTTTCTCTGTACCATCAAGCAACATCGGCCACAGTGTTGTGCCCAAGCAATGGCAGACTTCGCTAATTGGTGCTGCAGCTACCATAGTCCGTTCAGCTCTAAGCTGAGACTGTGGTGGAAGCTACGTCCTCGTTAGACCAGTCATACGCCTCTTGTTTGCCACATCATCTCGCTCCCGGCTATACCCACGCGCACAAGAGTTGGGTCACGTGATAAAAGCAGTGATGTGATTGGTCATAGCCATTTTGGAGCAGCTGTTGGAGCAGCCAAAAGTTCATTTTGGAGAAGCCAAAAGAGCTTTTGGAGCATAACCGCACACTTCATTTTCATTTATATCACTGCAAATGTGAGGAGAGACGGCATATATTAGGAGAACAAACACTGGCTGTTTAGTTGCTTGTGGAAGCACCAGACACGGTCACAAGACGACGACTGATGAAGAACAGCGCAAACTGCCGTGAATGATTATTTTAGGTACGAAATCCCACTAAAGAAATGTTAAAATACAATCATTTTGAGCACCTAGATTTATGTGTCCTTCAAGTTCTAAGGGGGTTGTAACAAAACTGCAATTCTTAATTCAGACAAAAAACAAAGCATAAAACATAAACCTACAAGAGTCCACATATACCTTCTTGCACCCCATCTCGCTCTGGAGGTGTACCTTTCCCCTTAGTACGCGGGTGCGCTGCGGTGAGGCTGGACACGCAACATAGCGATGCCTAGTCCGCAATTGTTGCTTCACTGCATTACACCAATATGCGGTGAGAAGCGAATTCAACAAAGCTAACTAACCCACCAGAACAGACCACGAACATGAGACTTGTTGCGAAAGTTGTGAGTACTGTCAGTGCTTGGTGCGAAATGAAATCGAATAATATGTTATTTCAGGCGATTATTGAAAGTCCTGAAAACCCGCACGAGCCTACACTAACGATTCACCCCGGTAGCGAGGCCTGCAGCTGTTATATTTTCAGTATTATTCAATTGAACTTAAGTTCTGGTGCAATGTTTGCGCAAATTCCTCACATTTTGGTCAAATGTAGCAAGTGTAGCAGAATAAGCACTTTGGCGAAGTTTGGCACAAATGGCGCAGCAATCACATCACTGGGTGATAAGAGGAGGCGGCTGATTGGTCCGGCAGGGTGAACATAGTATAGATGGTGCACACTTTTGAAAAGGGTCTATTCAAGGGTAGCTGACAAGCTGTTGGTGGCTGCAATACAAATAGCAGAAGCGCACTACTGCAACGTTCACTCGTCTCCTATCATTTTTATATCGCCTTCGTTCTTCTCATTGGAACACTGGATCCCACCGCTGCCGGCATGTCGTGGTCGAGACAGGTTAACGACGACAACTGATTTATTGCATACAATACGTGGTCTTGTGGGTTGTCGGGCTGGTGGCATCGATTACATGATGGGCCTTGTCTGCTAACCCTCTTTCGCATCTTTTTGCTGGTGCTTGCCACATGAGGTGCTGTGCTCGGCGGTGCGCTCCGGTGTTGCCCACAGCAGTTCTAAATCACTATAAAAAAGAACAGGGGGACAAACCTGTAACAATGTAGCAAACAGAGATGTTTTAGGCTGGCTTCACACGAAAAATCTTTTTCAACATTCTGACATCGCAAGGCAAACAGAATTCTGGAAGTTTCACGATCTAAACCAACAAGCACGCACCCCAAAGGATTGAGGATCCATTCCACCGCCTGGCCATGGTCTGACGAGCAGCTGGAATCTCGTTACATCTTGAAGTCGCAATAGCTGCAATTCCAGTCTCTTGAGTTCACGAGCAGCAACCGCTGAAATAGCAACATGCTATTTCTGGTATGATCACCATCCAAAAATACAATTAGTTCATGCTGTATGGACCCCAACTTTTGGAGTGATAACATGCAACTGTGTCTATGTCTTTTGCTGATGCACCTGAAACCATAAATTACAAAACCAGAAAAAATAAACCAATCAAATTTTGTTGTCAATTAACCTTCTGACCCTGCAGTGATAATGAAATTAAACTACAAGCATATACAGATTCATTAAAAATATGTTTAATATCTATCTTGAATGAATCGCGTATATTTTTATTGTAAATGTCCCATTCTTGCGAGCACATCCAACGCAGTCATTGAAATGTGACAGAGACATCTTGGGACATTTGGGATGCGAATCACCTTACCACGGCCATTGCTAGCCTGGCTGCAAGCATGCCAGTTGACAGTGTCACCAAATACTTTACCAGGAAAAATACATTTGTCTCCATTCATTTACGCCAGCGCACCCACAGTGCCAAATGTTGCTCTCCTAGCGGTGTAGACACCACGCATCTGAGAGAATGCATGAGGATCACACCGTCCACACTGTACAGCAGTCATGCCGCACCAAGGGAGAGGGCTGCCGTGGGCACACCTGAGATACCGGGTTTGCCGAGACAGTAGAGGCAGCTGTCTCGACTAGTGCTCCAGGTGTCCGTAACCATAGATGGCAACAGTCATCTATTGTTGCCATCAATCGTCCCAATAGACAGATCTCACTAAGCGTTCCACGCATGCGTGATGCCGCCATAACTTTAGTTCACAGGAGGCAGGAGGCAGTGCACGAGACGGCTCGTGTCGTCTCGTCACGTGCAAAGCTCCAGCGGGGTTCTCCCACATGCAGAAAGACTAAAGTTCCTTTGATGCATTGTGGCAGCGGCGGCTTAACGAAACTGGCTGGTGAGAATTGGTCTATTCAAAGGCAAAACCCTGAGGCTGCTGCACATCCAGTCGTTCCAACCACGCAAAGCCTGTTCGTGCCAAGGCCATTGGATTCTCATGGGGTGAGATATTTTCATAGTAAAGTATTTGGTGTCGTCATGTCACACCCTGGTGATTTTCAACACCCATGGGCTATATAATTCCTCTTCACTTTCAAAGAATTCTGTTACATCAGAAAGATGAGAGGTTGAAAACAGGGATGGAGAAGAACGTCAGAAGAAAGGAGAGGTGAAGCAAAGCGACTGACCGAATCGTCCTGGGCGAGCCAACGCAGGACACCTGTTTGTGCGGAGCGCGGGCTGGGGTGGTGTGTTGCCTAACCTGGGGGCCTTTGAAGAAACCTAGCCCGGGCTTGGCTCAACTGCCAAGACCCCAGTTTCCATCAGACACGGGGCCACCTAGCACAGCCAGGCATGCAGGGGGTCTGAACCCACACTGGGCTCGGGGCTCATGGTGATTGGTGTCACCACTCACCAAACACCCACAGGCGCACAAGTCTCCTGTGGCAACGCAACCCTGTAAAAAGGCATTCAGTACATGAAGTAGATACTGATCAAGCCAAGCAAGAGATACACTTCAAATGAAAAAAATGAAGGCTCAGCTCAGACATATGATAGATGCCCAAGTGCGGTTGTCTGTCAAAACCAATGTATTTTACATGCTCCAAGTGAACTAATAATTATCATAGATAAACTCAAAGCTACAAAGCAAAATGTGCCCAAAATACTGAAAGCTGAGCGTAAGCATGCACAGCTTTCTTAACCGAAATACCTAATAATGTTTTTGTTTCACTTGTCTTTCTAATTAGGTGACACCTCTTTTTCAACTACAAATGGAATGTGCTCATGTGAAACCTATAACTTCATGCTAAATCTGGGTCATTCTTCCTCTGCAGTGTGCTGGCTTGCTCGTAGGCATGGGCGAATAGAGGATTTTGGGTCCGAATCGAATTCGATGCGAATAGTGATTTTGGCCGAATAATTTCGAATCGAATAGTTTGAATAGTACAAGCAACAAATACCACAAGATATGTTTAAACTATAGTTTTATATTTGCCCTTATTTGGTATTAGAAGTACTGTAATTGTTAATTTCAAGCGTATTGAGTTCGGAAGCATGAAATGGTCAAAATGGTCGGAAGCTTGCGCTACCTGGCCGGAAATCCAAGCCAGAGTATGTCAAACCCGTTTATATCGAACTCGCTAAAAATATCTACCACTTCGGCATAGCGGGTAATTCGATACTAAAATTTTTAATGAATTTGACTAAAAAATCCACTTTCTGCTGAAATATTACACAATGAAGTAGTCTTGCATCTTCTGCTGCTTTTTCTTTATTGCATCCGCGATAACGATATTTTTCTACGCTATCGACGGACTCCAAAATGCTGAGGCCGCTGCCTTTTATATTCGCGCATTAGCGCCGCATTATGCCGGAGCACGGAGCACGTCCGAGCAGGACCACCTTCTCCTGCAGAGCTCCCATTTCGCTCTGCAAGTTGGCTTTCCCCTACGACGAAATGCGTCATTGGGGAAAACCAGCTAGCAGAGCAAGCTGTTTTTTTTTTTTTCTAAGCGGCCGCGTCAACCACGCGCGGGAAAAAATTCTTTTTTGCGGACAAAGCGGGAGGGGGAGCATGGAGCACCCTCTCCCAGCTCCCTCCGCAAAAGATTTTTTTTCTACAAAACAATCAACGCAACCGTCCGAAAAAAAAAAGAAAAGCAATGGTGCTTTGCAAGTTGGCTTTCCCCCAATCTGACAGCTAACATTCGGGGAAAGCCAGCTTGCAGAGCAAAACGGCGCACTTTGCAGTTGATATATCGGTAGCGGCTGCTATTTTTGTTCGATTCAACCGTAGTTTCTGCTATATATTATCACTGTAACACTACTGTGCACCAAAAATTGTTCGATATAAAGAATAATTCGATGTAAACGGGCTCGATATAGTCGGGTTTGAATGTATTTAGAAAGGTTGAACAATTTGATTTTGTCGAATAATTCGATTTTGTTGAATACTTAAATTCGATTCGAAGCGAATGCCGAAAAGAACAGAATTCGATTGGTTATTCGTAATAACCGAATATTCGCCCATCCCTACTTGCTCAAAAGTGAAATTAGTTGGCCTGATCTCGGTCTCAAGAAAAAATATTGTCAAGGCCACTGCTGCCTTAGCAAAGCTTTTTCTTGAGGCTTCCTTAGATAGACCGACTGAGTTACTGTCGAAAATACCAGCCAATACATATATTATAGACAAACAGAACCAAGATTAGCCATTCTGCTGAAACGAGTAGTCAAATGACATCACCAATTAGCTGAAGGATCAGGCGGTCGTAAGCTTCCAACTCGGTAGCCTTCAACAAATACTCTTTTCATCGCATCAGTTTGCAAAGTAGATGTGAAACACATGCCCGAGAAAGACAGGAATTGTATAATGGTTCCCACATCAATCGTAGCTGGCGTCCTATGACACTGTGACATGGTACGTCCCAATGTCGCTTTGTAGTGAGCTGGCCGACGTAAGCATAAATTGCAAACGCATATTTTGGCCATTCCACTGCAGTGTCAGCTGTGTGCAGTTTGAATGTGTTCGTGTTCTGCGAAGTTACTGCAAGCACCATGAGTGACAAGGAAGATGTTGTGATATCATCACCTCAACTACAAACAAACAAAGCTTTGCAACAGCGACAATGATGTCGAGAAGCGGTGCTAAAATTCTGAAAAGTAGTGCATGCTTTTGTTTTCTCTGCATAATTGGTTTTGCTTTCAAGTTCAGAAGGTGAAAATGAATTGCAACGGCCAGAGTCCTCTGGGGTAACAACCTCTACGAAGTCACGTAAGCAATACATACGCAATATATTGCTTACGCGACTTCTGGGGTAAACAACCTCTATAAGTCACGCAAGAAATATATGTTGTCTCACAGCCGCACGCGCGATGACTGGACTCCTCACTTCTCTGATACTAGAATACTGGGTGGGCACAACAACAGGTTTGGGAGAGAAATCATCGAACCATTTGCCATGGGGACTGTAAAGAACAATATTTCTGCACCTTCATTATCACTGACAACGACAAAGGTCGAATTATGAGTAATCAGACATAAATAGATTAGTGATACATCGTCGTGATGCCAGCGCTTTTCAAACTTTTTATATTTAGCGTATTCCCTTTCCTTTATAACTATTATCTCCTTTCCCTCTTTGAGAACGTTGAGACCTTTTGGGGGCGGTTTTTCGTTGTGCCATTCTTATGTTGCTAAATGAAAGATGTCCTGTTCCCGTCCTCGACCTCGCTGTTTTATACTTTCAAGTTTATATCTATTAACTCAATACGCTCGTTTTCAATTGTGAAAATCGCGTAAGCACTGTGGAAAGTGTTAGCTGTGCCGGGGCTCACGTTTCGTAATGACTCACTGGGCCTGTTAGAAGGCGCCCGTCACTGTACTACATCGAGCAATGCGAGAAAGATGTGCGTAGGTAAACAGTGAGAGCCAGTCAAGCAGCACCAAAACAGGACTTGGAAGGGTACATGGGCTCAACCAGCTTTGACATCAAAGAGGCCTGAGCCAAGCAGGGCTTTGAGTGGAGCCTGAGCAGAATGCACGAAGGAGGACCAGACAGGCCTTCCTTTATGTAAATCACAAAAAGGTGCATACCGCACGCTATTAAGTATAAAGGAGGTCGAATTTGGGACGCAGTCTTTCCTCAAACGAAGCTTTAGTCATTTTCTATGATCCCGGATGTTGCTTGGGGTCCATTGAAATGATAGCCTTGGCAAGTTCTCGCCCACCGGTATCACGACAAATGCCAAAAACAACACCAAGAATACAAGAACACACCGAGAGAGGCTCATTTTCATTCACATTTTCTGCATTGTATAGGAAAGCGACGCACCCTTGTGGTGATAGCTGGCAACTGGCAATTGAGCAGGCATTATCAGTATACAGGAGGATATGATTCACGACCATTAAAATCTTAATATTACTTATGATTCGTGACACCTATCCAGGCAGGTAAGTCATGAAGTGCTTGGCACGCACTAGCTCCTGGTACCGCATTGTTGACAAAGACATTTAAGACCATGTAAGAAGATGCGAAACATGTGCCCACACCTGTTAAATGCCCCTGGTGCAGGTTCGGGTCAGCTGATTGGACACCATGCAACGCTGAAAATGGCTTATCTTATGCCGTACTGCTAGAGAGTCACGTAATACTGATCGTGGCCCACTCGGACACAAAGCAGATAGAAGCATCGGCCGAGACCACAGTGGAAGTCCAATTCGACATCTTTGATTGATTTGGACAGCCAAGGACACTTGTGTTTGACAACGGACCCATATTAATAGTACTGTTTTCAAACAGTTTATAACGGTCATGTACATCACCCCACCACCACTTTGTATCACCCGCAGTTCATCGGGTTATCCAAGCATGGGATATGTCGAGACAAGAAGCATTTATGAGATTCAACCTCACAGTCTTAGAACCAGGCTTGCAAGCACTTACCCACTTTTGTTGAAGTTTCACTGCTGCAGAACCTCAGCAAAAGATAGGAAGTACTCTTCTTAACTGTTATTTGGCTACCACATCACATCCCAGATTGATTTTTGTCTATATGCATTTGTACTCGTCCACGCACATGGAAGGCAACCATCCTTTTGGTGTGGGACAGACTGTGTGGGTGCGTAGTTTAGGCCTATGGTGGATTCCTGAAATTGTTTGCTCACTTGATGGCATACGAATGACAACAGTAGGCACTTCAAGAGGATAGCACCAACAGCTGGCGGATCAGCTCTGGACACAGTTTCCCCACAAGTGGACCGGCCTGCCTGTAGTAATTCTTTGACGGAGAGGCAACAATATTGGAGGTTCGGTGGTTCAATGATCAGGCTGCTCCTTGGCAGCAGGAGACATCCAAAAAGGGCTGGTAGGGCGGCCAGGTGGTGAGGTACCCTGATGGGAGACGAGTAGTGGCCGGTGTTCACAGTGAGCGCGAACCCTGACGGCGACAAAGCAGAGGTGATTGACATTTAGGTTTAGGTTTAATTAATTATGGAGCAGAACATCAGAACTGAAGAACAAGAATGGCAAAAGAGGCGCAAGCTCGGTCTCGAACTTGCACTCATAATAGTTAAAATAGTGTCTGTGACGACGTAACAAACAAGTAAAAGCCAATTATTAGATTCTTCTTTTCTTATATTTTTTTAAACAAAACCCCCAAGAAAGACATTAAGGGTTTACAGAATCAAAATTTGGGATATACCCGGAATAAGTCGAAATGAGTGAAATATGATCCATGATATCCGTAAATGATAATCACACGCTTGTATTTTCAGCAGATGGCTATATTTTTGTTCCAACCGACTAGATTCTGGCGAGCGCTTCAAAATCAGCCATCGAGTCGGCACGACGCACCTCAGGATATTTGCCCGTGACGTCACGCTCGCAACGTCACGGGACCCATACGAGGCCAAGGGTATAGTAATTACGATCGTCGTCACTAGGTGGCGCCAGCTTTATGTCAGCGCGTTACAATTCTGCCAAGTGGGAATGCCCGAGGTACGGTGTACTAGACCCACTCATCTGAATGTGGATTTGCTGGATCGCGTTTGACCAGCTCCGCCTATGGACGGGAATGCGGCCACGGTCGGCCATCTTTTTGGTAGAGTTATATTATCTCTAGCCATCATAGTAATATGGCGGACAGCGCTATGGCGGCAGGCTGCCATAAAATAGCCGTGGATCTAGTACACTGTACCGTGGGTGATATTTTGTGCTTGATTGAAGTTGCTCGACGAAGCAGATTCTTGAAACCCGGTGTGAACGGTAGCCTCATCTTTGAGGACCCGGCGAAAGTTCTACGAAAGCGCAGCACCGAGGAAAAGCAGCGCAGCTCGCATCGAAAGCAGACGCCGTACCGGCGTCTGCATTCGATGCTTCTATCGATGCGACTTTCGATGCGTGCTGTGCTGCTTTTCCTCGGTGCTGCGATTTCGTGAAACTTTCACCGGGTCCTCAAAGATCGAGCTACCGTTCACGCCGGGTTTCAACAATATGTTTCGTCAAACAATTTCAATCAAGAACGAAATATAAACCACCGCTATTTTTGCCACAACGCTGTCTGCCATGGATGGATGGTAGTGGCTGCACCAGCTGTACATTGGCTAGAGGTAATATAACTCTACCAAAAGATGGCCGCCAGTGGCCGCATTCGCGGAGCGGGCAAACGCGATCCAGCAAATAGACATAGAGATCAGTGACTAGACCTGAGAGGTGCGCCAAGCTCCGCTCACTCCCGCACGCCTCCATCGGACACGCCACACCGTGGCGTAGCTCCTGATGGGCCCGTGACGTGAGACATTCCAACAAAGCTCAGACCTCAACTACCAGGTGGTATTAGGAAATTGTTTTATTTGTTTTAAAATTGCTTTTCTTGCATTTACAGACGAAAGACTGCTGTTTGTGAGCTGCTGTCATGAAGCAGACCATGTCTACACAAAGAAATAGGCGCTAAAATTTTGCTTCCGTACCCCATTAAAGCAGAACGAAAAACTACTACTCTCCCATTCTTAATATTATTTTTAACATTAGCTATAGGGAGACTACAATAATAAAAATACCAGAACACGACACTTATCTTCCAATACACACAAGTAGTCAATGAGAAATGATATTGGAAAAACTTCATATCCGAGGAAAGTTAGTCATATTTGAGATAGTTGCAGTCAGAGGAAAATGTCGGCTTAACGGCTGCTGTTGAGGTCACAGGCATTTATGATAAAAATGTTTTCTTAGAAGAAAAACCGAAAGAGAAACAATTAATTTCACAGCACTGCGATTCACCGAAAGCACCCGTCTTGAACGGAGGAGATGCTAGCTCCTCCGCGTACGGGCAGCCGTCGATGAAGCTTCGTGTCGCGTGCTGGTGCACGCTGGTTCTTCGACATAGGGTTTCGAGCGAGGAGGCCAATGAAGACAGCGGCCGTCTTGTAAACACCAACTTCTTGGGAGGCCGGAGCTGGGTGGCCATCTTGCGCGCTGACTATATTCCATTCATCCCTAAGCTGAGACTGCGGTGAAAGCTACGTCCTCAATGGACCAGTCATACATCCCTCTTTCGCCACGTGATCACGCTCCCGCTCATTCCCACACACCGAGGACTGGGTCAGGTGATGAAAGGGAGGCGGCTGATTGGTTCGGCGGGCACGTAGTTCCCACTGCAGTCTCAGCTCAGAGCCGTGTATAGAGAGAGTTTGGTCAATGGGAGGCGCGGGCAGAGCCTGGGCGTGCACCAGAAGCAGAAAGTGGGCTTGACATTCTCTCTTGGCCAACCAGAAGCCTAAAAGAATCCCTAGCGGTAGTAGCGAGAAACTGTTTTAATCATAGGTATATGTTGGTATATGGTTTTAATAAGCACGTAAGTGTGAAGTGTAGTGACCCTTCATGGTTGAAAATAGGGTGCACGTGATGTTACGATCATGATCATGCAGAAAGATGTAAGAAACAAATGTGCCGCTCAACTCTGTTTTGCTCGGGGAGAGTGTGACCGCTCGGACGGTAGATTCCCGGCCCTCGGCGCACGGATTATGTCGATCGTTCCGCCAGTCGCACTCTTCCACCATAATTTTGGATGACCGTGATTGAAACATCACGTGCACCACATTTTCAGTCACCGAGAGTTACTCCGACGCACTTATTAAGTTTGTTTCTCGCAACCACCGCCAGGGTATTATTTCCAGCCTCTGATTGGCCACATTCGAATTTGTGAAGACGCCCTGGAACACGCCCAGCCCGCTTTCGGCCAATGGCGCCTCCTCATTTGTCTCCTATACTTCCCAACGAATGGCCAAACTTTCTACATATATGGCTCTGTCTCAGCTTAGGGGTGAACGGAGTATAGCTGGGGTGTGTATTTTCCGGTTTTAACCGAAAAACACCGATAAACATCCGTCGGTGACGATAATACAAAATCGGTTAAAACCGAAAAACACCAGTGGTTGGACATTTTCGTCCTGGTTAGGTTCCGAGGAAAGCTAGTCATATTTGAGATATTTGCAGTCAGAGGAAACTGTCGGCTTAACGGCTGTTGTTGAC
The DNA here is from genome assembly GCA_037355805.1 of Ixodes ricinus. Lineage (NCBI taxonomy): Eukaryota > Metazoa > Arthropoda > Arachnida > Ixodida > Ixodidae > Ixodes > Ixodes ricinus. The sequence continues at coordinate 53,959 of JAZHYW010020711.1, forward strand.
GTCACAGGCATTTATGATAAAAATGTTTTTTAGAAGCAAGAACCGAAAAAGAAACAATTAATTTCACAGCACTGCGATTCACCGAAAGCACCTGCCTTGAACGGAGGAGGTGCTAGCTCCTCCGCGAACGGGCAGCCGTCGATGAAGCTAAGTGTCGCGTGCAGGTGCACGCTGGTTCTTCGACATAAGCTTTCGAGCGAGGAGGCCAATGAAGACAGCGGCCGTCTTGTAAACACCAACTTCTGTGGCCACCCAGAGCTGGGTGGCCATCTTCCGCGCTGACTATATTCCATTCATCCCTAAGCTGAGGCTGTGGTAAAAGTTACGTCCTCAATGGACCAGTCATGCATCCCTCTTTCGCCACGTGATCACGCTCCCGTTCATTCCCACACACCGAGGACTGGGTCAGGTGATGAAAGGGAGGCGGCTGATTGGTTCGGCGGGCGCGTAGTTCCCCCTGCAGTCTTAACTCAGAGCCGTGTATAGAGAGAGTTTTGTCAATGGGAGCCACGGGCAGAGCCTGGGCGTACAGCAGAAGAAAGCGGGCTTGACATTTTTTCTTGGCCAACCAGAAGCCTAATAGAATCCCTATCGGTAGTAGTGTGAAACTGTCTTAATCATAGGTATATGCTGGTGTATGGTTTTAATAAGCACGTAAGTGCAAAGTGTAGTGACCCTTCATGGTTGAAAATAGGGCGAATGTGATGCTACGATCACGATCCTGCAGAAAGATGTAAGAAACAAATGTTCCGCTAGACTCTGTTTTGCTCCGGGGCGAGTGTGACCGCTCGGACGGTAGACTCCCGGCCCTCGGCGCACCGATTATCTCGATCGTTCCGCCAGTTGCACTCTTCTACCATAATTTTGGATGACCGTGATTGAAACATCACGTGCACCACATTTTCAGTCAGCGAGAGTTACTCCGACACACTTATTAAGTTTGTTTTTCGCAACCACCGCCAGGGTAATAATTCCAGCCTCTGATTGTCCATATTCGAATTTGTGAAGACGCTCTGGAACACGCCAAGCCCGCTTTCGGCCAATGGCGCCTCCTTATTTGTCTCCTATACTTCCCAACGAATGGCAAAACTTTCGACATATATGGCTCTGTCTCAGCTTAGGGGTGAACGGAGTATAGCTGGGGTGTGTATTTTCCGGTTTTAACCAAAAAAACACCGATAAACATCCGTCGGTGACGATAATAAAAAATCGGTTAAAACCGAAAAACACCAGTGGTTGGACATTTTCGTCCTGGTTAAAACCGAAAACACCGGTGCTTGGACATTTTCGTCCTGGTTAAAACCAGTGAACACCGGTCGTTGAATGTTTCCGACCTAGCGAAACCCTTTCCCCGTAGAGGTTCGTCAAACGTGTTATTTCGCCCTCCTTTCTAGGGGTCAAAAGTCTCTAGTTAACGCAGTGGAAGCTAAGCTCTCACACGCTTTTGCCCCATTGTGTCTCCCATGGCCCCCTTTTGTGGAAAAATTAACAAAGTGGAGGGTACGCTATCCCGTGCCCTTTCCCTGTTGTGTCTGGATAAGTGACGTCGGTTTAAGCCATGTATTCAGAGGTTGCTGTAGTTCCTGGAAGACACTGCCAACATTCGTGTCGTTACAGGGCCACTGACCTTTGAGAACTGAGATGCGTTCATTGTTATCTGTTTAGTTTCCATAGGTTTTGGGGAAACGAAAAGGAGTTTTGTTCTGTAAAAAAAATTTCCAGACGTGTTTGAGACGGCGCGTCCTTCCCGCGTCTGCGGGTTCTCTCAACGTGAGATTGGCTTCCCCTCGTCGAACACTTCAAGTACCGTCGTCACGCGTTGTGGAAGGACACCAGGATGGGACGCAAGAGGAAAGCTCCGGATGACTACGCTACCGATTTCATGGATGAATCGTCGTTCTGGTTCTGTGTACAGATTGTTAATCCGTGCATAAAAGTGGAGCTGCCAGAGGGATTTGTGCCTTATGAAGATTTCTGTTGGCTGGTCCTCCGAGACGAGCGCAAGCTGAGTGACCTAGATTCAGAGTTTCTTTGTTAACGCCAGTATGCTGTGACTAGCACCGTTGATCCAGTGTTATTTTGGAAACTTCATTTTCATGACTGGCCACTACTGTACCAAGCCTCGCTGGACATTTTGTGATTTCCTGTGTCCAGCACAAATGTGGAGGGTGCGTTTTGAAAACTGCGGGCTGGTGAACCGCAAGGAACGTGCTGCCAATCGACGGATGCAAGCCCCCAAAGTATGCTTGCTTCTACTATATATGAATCCGAGTGCGAGGAATAGATGCTTCCTCGAGAAGCGTATGAAATAAGTGAAAATTGGAACTCTCTGTCTGTGATCAATCGCATTTCTTCCACCGATAATCACCGATTTTAGCCTCCGTCGTGAAACGTTCCACCGAAATATAACGGTGTTTCAAAAATAAATAAACACCGAAAAATATCCGCCGATTTTTCTCACAAATAAACACCGGAAAGTACACACCCTAAGTATAGCAGCATGTCTCAATGCTATGAAATTTCGTAAACTCTAAACCGGGTGGCAGAGCTGACCAGCCAAGGGGAAAAGATCAGAATGTATGAAAGGCCACGTTCTGCAGGGCAGACTGGTAAACTGAATGATCACGAGCGTTGGAACACTGTGAAGAACATCAGATGCTTATTTGCTGTCCTGAAAGAACTGAAGGAACGCAAGTGTTGGAACACAGCAGAGAACCCCTAGAAGCTTACATATTGCCCTAAAAACTGAACATGCACGAGCACAAGGACGTTGGGAAAAACTCGCAGGGGCTCTTTGTGCCCAGAGAAGAGTTAAACAGTCCAAAAACGGGATGGGCCGATAGGCTCGGCCCACGCACAAAAATATGACGGTAGCTGACGCACCGAAATATAGTGGTAGCTGACGGACCAAAATGTTGTGATCCTCTGGTGGAGAGGCGACGATGGTGGGTGGTTCGACGATCCGGCTGCTACTTGGCTGCAGGAGACATCCCGGAAGAGCCGGTAAAGCGGCAGCGCTATGGAATTCCCTGACGGGCGACGAGGCGGAGGTGATTGACTTTTATGTTTAAAGGTCCAAAGGTGCAAGGTATTTATTGGCTAAAACAACCATACGACCGAGAGCCTGAGGCAATCAAAAGGCAGAAGCCCGTGCATACATATGCTGATTTCCTCCTCGGCCATACGTTAACAGATGAAATGGAGATGTTGGAATGAAATTTACACAAGGGTGAGAATACTTAGTCTAATGAAGAGAGTAGGTGTCGTGGTGATTCCGCACCAGATCTTTAAATTCGTCTACGCTTGGGGCCTGGCGAGCAGCATCTGGTAAGTGATTCCACAGGATAGGCGCTTGGACAAAGAGGGAGGTAGAGGCACTAATGGTGCGGGCAAAGCGCTGTTCAAGTTTCGAGGGGTCTCGCCTAGACCTCCTCAAGTAACCATCGGGGATGGGACAGACACCATGTAGGTACCTGTAGAGGAGGACCCGTCTGAAGAACAGTCGACGTTTATCAAGTCTGGACCACCGGAGGGATTGCAGCCGCCTTTCATAGGGTAGCTTGCTTGCCCTCTTGTCCTGCAAGTAGAGTGCTGTCTTTGTGGCCTTTCTTTGCGTCGACTCTAGTCTCCTCTGTAGGTCAACCTGGTGGGGGCTCCAGACAGAGGAGCAATACTCCAAAACCGGCAGTACAAGAGCCGTGTACAGTGTACAAAAGGCATGGCTTGGCATCTCTCTTGTTGTCCTGGTTATGAAGCCTCTCAGTTTGCTCGCCCTTTTACAGACGTAGTCAACGTGCCTTCTAAAGGACAGGGTCTTGTCAAACCAAACACCAAGAATCTTAGTGTCTGTGACCTCTTGTATGCGCTTCCCTTGTGCATTGTAGACGACGTCGACGGGTTTCCTTTTTCTTGATATTTTAAGGTACACAGTTTTGTCTGGGTTGAGGAGCAGTCCGTTGACTTCTGACCACCTGCAGATCCTGTGCAGATCGGACTGCAGGATTTGGCGGTCGTGAGAGGAGTGGATTGTGCGGTACAGTATGTGATCATCTGCATACCGAAGAATGTTAGATTGTATGTCGACCGCAAGGTCGTTGATGTAGAGGTTGAAGAGGAGTGGCCCTATAACAGAGCCCTGAGGCACACCCACTCTGACATTGTGCCATTGGCTAAAGGCACCGTGGAAGTTAACTCGCTGACGGCGATTACCCAGGAAGTTCGATACCCATTTAAGGGTTGCTCCGGAGATCCCAAAGCCTGGGAGCTTGGTAAGGATGTGGTCATGGTTCACACTGTCGAAGGCCTTCGAGAAGTCTATGGACAGCACATCTGCTTCCTTCGAGCTGTCCAGGGCACTGCTCAGGTCGTGGTGCAGGAGAGAGAGCAGAGTTTCGCAACTCCGCCCCTTCCTAAAGCCATGTTGAGAGCTGCAGAAAAGGTTGTTGACTTCTAGGTGCGTGGAGATTTTACTACAAATTAAGGTTTCAAATATTTTGCAGAGGATGCAGGTGAGGCTTATTGGCCGGTAACTTTCGAGAGAGTTCAATGGTTTCCCCGTTCCTTTGTGGACAGGGGTCACATGCGCTAGCTTCCAGACATCAGGGATGAGTGCCCTGGAAAAGGAGTAGTTGTACAGGTCTGCCAATGGGGACGAGAGTGCCGCAGCACAGGCCTTCAGCAGGAAGGGGGAATGCCATCTGGGCCAGGGGAGGCGCCAGGTTTCAGCTGGGAGATGGCAGCCGCAACGTCCTCGGTGGTAACGGGTGGAGGGACGAACACAGGAATTGACTCTGTGCGGTTGTGCTTCTCAGCAGGGGGACTTTCAACTTGGGGAGGAGGGCAGGAGTTGTTAAACGCGGGCACCGCGTCGCTGAAGTGTTGGCCAAAGGAGTTGGCGATGACCTGAGCATTGTCAGTGTATGTACCTCCTATTTGAAACTGGGTAGCAGCACTGTTACGTCGTAATGATCCGTAGAACTGCCAGAAACGTCTGGGGCACGTTCTTGCCTGGCTTGCCATGTCGCAGAGGTAATTCCGATAGGATACTCTTATCTCCCTTTTCAGCTGTCTCAAGAGATCCTTGTATGCCGCCCAATGAGTTGCATCCTGTGTTTTTGAGGCCCTTTTGAAGAAGCGCCTAGTCTTGCTTGATAGCTGCTTGATGAGTCCAGTTATCCATGGTTTGCTTTTCTTGTGTTTGGAAGAGATCATAGTATGCGTAGAGTCTCTGCATGCAGCCCAGAACATATCATAGAATAGGTCCCATGGGTTATAGTCCGTCAGAAAGTCCATGCAGAGAAACCAAGGAGCCAGGGCAACAGAGCGTTCCAGTGAGTCACGTCCGTCCTTGTTAAACAAGATTGCCTGCTTTGAGATTATTCGTTTTCTTGTGCAGCTGAAGTTCCAGGAGGAGGAGATTCCAATGTGGTCAGAGTTTAAATGTTCTTCATAGAGCAGAACATCAAAACTGAAGAACGCAAATAGCGAAAGAGGGGCAAGTTCGGGGCTCGAACTGGCGCATGTAAAAGCAAAAATAGCGCCCATGACGACGAAACAATCTAGTAAAAGCCAAAAACTACGCTGCCACTTAATTTCAACCTGCTACTTGAATCGGAAAGTTCGCGCAATACGCACGTACAGCCAGGAGATCACAACCACGACGGGTGCAGCTCAGAAATTCAACCAGACCAAGATTGATGAAAACAGTGACTGGCGACGCAGTCAAGCATACCTCTGGATATGTTTACCCTGCCGATTCTCGGTCCCAGTGTTCAATGGTTCTAATACGATCAGATACAACAACGAATCATTTTTTTAAATGTTATCCTCACCTCCTTATTTCGGCAAACACCAGGTCGTTTAGTTGTTGTTTTGATGCCACAGCCAGTACATCATACCTCGGTCCCCAGCCGTCGAGACCAGTGTTGAAGATGCCTCGCGCTGATGTGACGTTTATTCCACCAACTTAAGCGAATGGTACAACAGATGTGATCTTTGTGGGTCTTAAGGAATCACAAGAGCTAAGGAAGAATATAATTTATAGTCTTTTTGTAGTTATCTAGGTTACTAATATGATTTACGACTGCGTCCAGATGAATATCGGTTTTGAAATTCGACCACACCACATGTCGTCATCTGCAGAAATGTGGTCATTCCACAGCGGTTCGGGGTCATCACTTTCCCAAAAACTGGTAACTCGCTTTTTGGGGCAGTCAAAGCCTCCAAAGACCATTTTTACTACCCAAGGCAGTCATTTTTTCTTAGCGTGTGGGTATGCAATCAAAGCTTACTGCTCGTGCGCACATACTTGAGTGTCGATCACTCGCTACAAAAATGCTCCTTCCTTTCCCCTAAACTCCCATCAAAAAGTTGGATCTCGATGTACTTCGAGCACGAGCTCGAGACATTTAGGATGATATGCTTGCGCAAATCATTGTTTTCGGGGAACGTTCACACAGCGGGGCTGTTGGTCTGCCCTCGAGTGAACGACGAGTCCTGCTGTAGACGATGAATTAAAAAATAATCTGCTAACTACTACCGTTTTTCACTGGTTTTTACTTTAACAATTATGGTTCTACAAAAAATCACATCTAATATAAACTACAAGTACAATTGAACTTAAGGCAGTAAGAAATAAACAAGATTAAACTAGCTGCGTTTTGGACTTACATGAAGGTGTGACATGTCACTTCCCTCTAGGGACACGTAGGGACTCACTAATTTTCACTTTTACTGATAATTTAAATTTATAAATTATGGTAACAGAGCCTACTAGATATTTAAACTTCCAGGTTGTAAAATGTGGTCAATTTTATTTTACAGGGCGATGATCGGTATCGGCGAAAGAAGTACTCTATGGGGAGCACCCCTCTTCAGGAGCGCTGCTGCTGTGTTGTCCAGAAAGTAGGAGCGGACACTAGATATCGCTGCTAACAAAAGTGGCCACCCACGAACGACGTAGCTCTGCCATTTCATATGCGAGGCAGGGCAGGTATGAAGGAGGCATCTGTGCAAGTGTCAGCGGCGACTCAACAGGCCGCTACACACATCCAAGGTTTTTTGCATGGAGAGCGATAGTCGGTAAGCTACTCCAGGAAATATTAGTCGCCAGGCTCTCTAGCCATAAGGAGGCATCCACAAAATACCTGTATCCAATTAGTGATATGGTTTGTTTCTGGGGTGTATTTGTTGGCAGTCACTGTCATATGCGAAGGCTTAATCCTCGGAGGATCCAACAATACTATGTGTAGTTACTTAAACTTTTAATATGCAATTTCACTTTCACTTTAAATGGAAACATTAAACAGATATGTAATATTAATTTATTATTTGCCTGTTGTCAGGCACGCAGGCTAACTTCCAGCAGTTGCAATGACCTATTTGGTTTAAATGGAGAACTGGGTGCCTCCCTTCAACGAGCATGGATACTACCCCCTCACTGCTTTCACCAGCTTCAATTGTGACACTGTCTGTCTCTTTTCTTCTTGAAGAAGACATTGATCCGGGCCAAGAAAGGATGAAGACTGGACCCCTATCAGCGAGCAGTCAGAAAACGACGTGTGTTCAAGGTATCGGCGCCTCCTACCTTTTTCTTTACAGGCACAGTGCAGAAGTATTCAAGAAAAAACATTAATATTTCTTCTTGAGACAATCCTACACTTTTGCCTGTTCATGTGAAAGAGAAACTGACGGTTCCTACCCGATTTACTTACAAACAAGAATGCCCTATCTACATTTCCGCATCCAACCAGGTTGGAAAGTTCCACTGTTTTCAGCTTGACCTCCAAGCTCGAACTTGCTCACACACCATTGTTTTTTGTCCGGATGTCGCATCTAAGCGGATATATATCAAGCAACACAGTGACCTCAATTTTTGTTTTGTTTTGTTTTCTGTAGCTGTTTGTGGCCTTGTAGGGTCTCTAGCCATCTGTTGTAACAGGTTCTTTTTTCTGGCCTTTGTCATTGCTAATAAAAAATAAAACAATGAACACATTTGGGTGTCGTTTAGTCATATATTTTTTTTGCTCCTTACAGGAATGCAAACATACTCCAAAAGCCGGGAGACGTCATAATTAAAATAAGAGCACCGACTTGACACAACAGAAAAAACAATTTTATTAGACGTTTCGCCTCCCATGCAGGAGGCATCTTCAGTAGTTACAAAGCAAATGCAAGGTTCAACCTCAAGTCAACGCTATTTATCAGGAATGTCCGTATAAGCTTCGTGGAGAGGGCCGCGGTTTTTGTTACACACGGATGTGTCCCTGCGGACAAACCACGATTCTAGGAGTTTCCGGGGCCCCCATCTGTCCTCCCTCGCCAAGGTCGTCGCGGCCGCAAAGTCAAAAGAATGCCCCATTGTCCACGCATGGTCCACAAGTTCAGTCTTCAGTCGCGTCGCGTGGGATGCGTACGTGACGTCACGCTTGTGTTCTTTGAGTCTGGTCTCTCTCCTCCGTCCGGTTTCACCAATGTAGGACGCCGGGCAGTCACTGCAGGGGATCTTGTAGATAACACCTCTCTGGGCGTTCGGCGGGGTTAGGTGCTTTGGTTTGGAAACAAAATTTCCAGTTGTTCCGTATGGCTTGCAAAACAGTTCGAATACCAAGGGGCCTCAAAGCGCGGCTCACAGGTTCGGAGACTCCTTTGACATAGGGGATGCACACTATATTGTTACCACTTTCTCTTTCGCACGGTTGCAAATTTTGTTTCATTTGGTTGTTGACCTCGTCGACAAAACGCTCTGGGTAGTGACGTTTCTTTCAAAGCTTCCTGTAAATGAGTCATCTCATTTGCGCCATGAAGCTCGTTAGATGGCAAGGTATTTTATCTGCGTACAAACGATCGCACTACTGATTTCTTGTGCTGCACTGGGTAGTGGGACAAAAAAAAATATTCTGTAGTGTTCCCCGTCGTTCTTGCCTGTCACTAGGATATAATCAAAATATACCACTGTCCCTTGGCAGTCTTGTAGCAGACTGTCCATCACTCCTTGAACAATTGCAGGTGCTGACGACACCCCAAACGTATCCGGGTGCACTGAAACAACCCTGTCATCGGGGCTCTCTGAGCCAACGGGCGTGAAGGAGTTGCAGAGCTACCTGGGCTTGCTGAACTTCTATCGGCTATTCCTGCCAAACTTCGTCATCGAAAGTGCACCAACCACTCCACGTGCTGCTCAAAAGGGAGAGGCATGGCATTGGGGCCAAGAGCAACGTCAAGCATTTGAGTCAAGTAAGCAGTTACTGGTATCAGCATCTGTGCTGGAATACTATGACCCGGGCCGGCCACAGGTTCTGTGCTGGGGATGCATCCTCGTATGGGGTAGGAGCGGGTGTTGTCACATAGGCTACCAACGGGAGAAGAAAAGCTCGATTGCTTTCGTCTCGAGGTGGTTGACGGTGGCCGAAAAGAATTGGCAAGCCAGCTCGACAAAGAGGCCCTTTGCTATTTTTTGAAGTATCCAAGATAAACCAATTGTTATGTTCGTTCAACACAACATTTATTACATGTGGATAGTTTACAGATAACCAGCGGGCCGCCTTGGCCAGCAACACTACTGAACACGAGCCCATGGCCAACACCTTTATTAACGCTGAGCCGCTAGCGCCGTCAAGCGCCCGCCGCAACCCGCAGTGGCCATAGCAGTCAGAATATAACTGAAATGAAACAATTTTAGGTGCTCAAAAAAAATTGTGTTCTAAAATTATCTCATTGGGATTCTGTACCTAAAATATTCTAGTCACTGCCGTTCGTGCTTTCCTTAATCAGTCATATTGTTACCGTGTCTGAGGCTTCCATACCCTATTGAAAAACATAGAAGAAACATACCCGCTGCTTTTGCTAGATCTGGTATGACACCACGTAATTTCTTGTTTTTTAGATGCCGTTAGTTTGCTGTGGCGTTCTTGCATAACTGGAAATACCGGCACCGCTATGGCTCCCTGTCTCTCTATACGGTAGCCAGTTTGCTTGCCGATATGATTCTGGTGAGGCTCGTATAAGTTTGTGTCCGATGAGGTGGGCGACATCTTCCTTCCATTGGAACGCTCATACCACAGAACCGCACGGTATTACCAAGTTATACAAGCATAAAGGCGACCGCCATCTTGCAACAAAACGTCTATTATTCACCACCGGTATCGTTTACATATACCATACATGTCGTTATGGAACATAGACCGACGACGTTCAGCTCACACAAATTCCTCGGTCAACTCTTAACGGCGACGTCTTGGGTCGACTGTCTCGAATAATGTGCACCACAAGTATTTCACAACCGCACAAGCCGTACCGCGCAGCAAAAAAAAAAAACCAACGTGCACGGCAACAAATTGATCGTTACAGCAGCGCGTTTCGAGGAAACCGCATGACCGATCGACAGAGCCAAACGGCCCGTCAATTTTACCGTGGGCCGTGACTCGTACTTTTCGGCCAACTCGGTAGTCTTTTCGAGGCTCCTCTCGTCGTCACAACCACACGCAAACTAGGTTGACCACCTTCCTACTAGCAAAATGCGGGACAGGCTGACCCGGAGGAAAGGGGGTTGGGGGGGGGTTGTAGTTGTAAGGGCAGAGCGGTATTATATTTCGACTGTGGCAACTGCCAAAAAGAACTTCGTGAGCAGTCAGGCTGGTTGACGTTTATCATGATGTTTTTAAATTCGAGAAGGGCAAAAGGAGAAACATCCCCTCCTATGCCACTCTTTCAGGTTAAAAAGCATCATGCAAAAATAACTACTTGAGGAAATTTATTAACACACGCCACAAAATGTGGTTCTGCTTGTCCGAAAGCATATTAATGCGAATAGCATTCTTTGGATACTTCACGCACTTTTCGTCTATGTATCTATCTATCTATCTGGCTATCTAACCTCTTACGCCGCGGGTCGATAAATAAATAAAAAAGACCGGCGCCGGCTGGGATTCGAACCGTTGACCCTTTGATCAGCAGGCAGACGCGCTAACCACAGAGCTATGAAGGCAGTCATTCAACGCACTCTAAACGGTTGTTTATATCTTTACCATAGGACGCGCTACAGCGCTGTCACAGCTACCGGTGCGCGCGCGTTCCATGCACGAGGGCTCATTCCGCTCTCGTGAGGCTGAGCACGGCCGCTAGCTCACCCTCTCCCGCGCTCGGGAGAGGGTGATGTAGCGGCCGTGCTCAGCCTCACGAGAGCGGAATGAGCCCTCGTGCATGGAACGCGCGCGCACCGGTAGCTGTGACAGCGCTGTAAAGCGCGTCCTATGGTAAAGATATAAACAACCGTTTAGAGTACCGTTGGTTGAGACTAGCTGAGACGCCAGAAAGTCTGGTCGGTACCATTTTGAGTGTTTGTGCGTATGGCGCGTGCTTTGCTCGCCTTCCTAAGTGACACAAACGCACGTGCTGGGCTGCGGAGATCGTGCGCAGGGCTGTGAAAGTGTCAACAAATTTAGAATCGCCTCAAGAGTGGGCTGGCGTATCTAGAGTGTGCCGGCCACCTGACGAACGCGCATAACTCCGCACCGTTTGATGCTATTCGCATTAACGTAGATAATCATTCCCAAAGGATGGGTTCTGCTGACTTTATGCTTTCGGACAATGCTAGACATATGCGGAAGCATATGTCTTGTCCGAAAGCATATTATAGAGTTACAAAGTGTATTGCGACATTTAAGCTCACATAATTTTCACTCTCAGTAATATATTTCAAGTTTTAATGCTACGTATGTTAATATATATAGTTGAAAACAAAATCGACAGCAGCAGAATTCAGTGCATCAAAACAAAAGAAGACGCGGTAAATCTTTTACGCTTCTTGTCTTATATCGATTCTTATTTTTACCAACGTGCTCCTACGCAAATTTCGAACCTTATTTTATTACTTCTGACTGTTGTGAGTTTCTTTTTGCCTTGTGTAATCGTCATCACAAAAAAATAATTCTACAGCAACTTTTTTGCATTGCCACAGCACAATTCATTACAATGTTTTATTTATTTTTAAATTTTAGTGAGCACTTCTCTCCGCAATATTTTGTCACCAAGAGAAGAGTGGCACACGGTGCATGCGCGTCAGTTCTGCTGCAAGAACCGTGGTCACAACCCGCAGTAGTTGGATAGAAAAATGGTGTACCATCGCGATTCAAACGTTTACCAGCGACCTCCGTGCTTCACCGTGCCCCGTTGTTTGGCGGGGCCATGAGGCGTCTAGTGAATTTTACGACAGTGTGAAATGCGGGAGATTTCGAAGATATTGATATTTCTTGCGGGACGCGGGACACGAGCCCTCAACGAGGGACAGTCCCGCGAGTCGCGGGACTGGTGGTCTTAACATTAAACATTTTCACACCCTTATTGGTGTAAATGGCATGGGTCACAACTCACCCCTTATTGGTGTACGAAAACGCCCTAGAAAAAAGGTGTTATTTCTCACACCCTCAAAAACCGGTGTAATTCCTTACACCCTTCACAGAAAGGTGTGATTCTGCTCTACACCATTTTATTAGGGTGTGATGGCAGCAGTACACCCTTCCAAAAAGGTGTACTGCAGCTAGAAGAGCATGGCGAGAAAAACCCGAGTCTAGTGACAAAAAATTGGGACAACACAACACTGTCTCAAAATGTTTTGAGACGTGTTGTGTTGTCCCGATTTTTTGTCCTAGTCTCGGTTTTTTTTTCACCATGATCCTTCACAAGCTCGCCTGCGCAGTAACTCTCACTTCATTCAGCTAGAAGAAATAATACTAAATGTGTAACACAGCACTTCATCAAAAAGTATTTACGGAGAAATGATTGCTAACAAATTGAAACATGTGGAACACTTTATTTTTCAATTCAGAAAAACGTGCGTGGATCTTATCCTCTTCTGTCGCGAATTCGCGGCAAACCAATGTCAAACCTCAAATGCGAGCATTTGTGACCTAATGTTAAATTTTCGTGACAAAGCTACAACATTCTTAGAGGCTTAAAGTAAATGCACTCAAACTTTTAGTAAGGCTCTCCTTCGCCTAAACCTGCTTTAATGCTTTCTAGCTCTGGTGACGTAAGCAAAACTCGACAGGCTGGCAAAGACTGAACGACCGGGAGTTGCTTGGGGCGTAAGCGGCAGTTCATGTTTGTAAACAGTAAAATGGTCTATTGAGACGGAAGCAGGACTACTACCAGAAGCATGCTTGCAGAGTACTTACAAATAAAACACCGATCTCATGTAATCCGTGATAGATGCATAATCCGATTCGGGCACCACAGAACAATTCACAAACACAACGTCGAGGATGAAGGCGGTCGCTCACATTCAACGGAACTCTCGCGGTCGCCGATGAGCAGCTCTCTGTCGTGATAGATGCACAATCCGATTCGGGCAGCACAAAACAACGCAAACACAATGTCGAGGTTGAAGGCGGTCGATCACATTCAGCGGAAGTCTCGCGACCGCCGATGAGCAGTTCTTTGTAGAAACGCGTCCAACAAACACAGCACAATAATTCCATGGACTCCGACGAAATAAACCACCATTACCAAAAAGTTAGTATGAACGTATTCCGGCCGTTCAAGACGAAAAATCACGGCTGCGACTGCAACGCACGAAAAACAGTAGAACACTGACGCCTGACGGGCGCTTTTTAGAAACCGGACCTACGTGGCCCCTACAACTCACCATAACTTGGAATACGGCAAAGACTTCGGCCCCAGCGAGCCCATCAGCGCGTCAGAGCGAGTCACGTGACAAATTTTCGTCCAAGCGTCTTTGTCCTACGGAGAGCGGTCACGTGTTACGCACCACCCCTCTGATTTGCTAGAAGCGGCCTTCGCAATCGCTCACAGCCACACGAAGACACAAAAGAAGGTGTGGAGGCTTATCAGAAGACGAGGTCAAAGAGGGGTGGACAAAGCAGCTAATCTCCCTCTGCTGCTTTGTATAGGCCACCTGCCCTGCCCTGGGAGGGTCGCAAAGTGGGACACGTCAGGACTTGCTTCATGCAGTAGCGTGCGTGCTCTGATGCCGACCGCGAAATCACGAAATAAATACACAAAACAAATTCGAACGCATGAAACAAAAAATGCGGCTTCACGCGTACCAAAAAAAAAAGACAAAAAAAAAAGGCGTCGGGAGGCTAGATATGTTGGTGTCACCACGCAGAGATAAGAATCGCGTACCCTAGCGGGGTGTCATGAATTCGGCACTTTCGATTGCTTGCGGCATTGTTTCTTCAGAACTACACACAAAAATAAAATCTCAGTGAAGGTGCTATAAGTAGTGCGAGGCCCAGTCAGGTGAGTTTGTAATACCCGAAATGAGGGCGCCACGGCCCACAGTTTGTTCAATGCTTCAGCGCAAAAGGTCTTTCTTGGGTTAAAAAGTAAGCATATTTCGTATTGCTTAATCTTGTTTTTCTTTTCTTTTTTAACGTCGGATTTTAGGCGGTTAAGAAATAGAAATACCTCGTCGGCATAGGCCATTCACGCAGGACTCTTGACACTCAACCAAAAACGGCGTCGCGTACGGTATGTCAGAATGGCGTCGGCGCGACCCATCCCTTTTTCACAGATATTGGCTAGACCAAAATGGTAACGGCACAATATTTCAGATTTGATCCTATATCGGCGCAATACCGTGTGCTGCTTGGGCTGTATATTGACACGTCTGCGTTCATATTTTTCGAGTGGAGATGTTTTGTTTTTAAATCGAAATTGAACTGATAAAACTGACGCACGCGCCACACGTAATTTTCGGCTCATGTCGGAAGGTGAGTTCGAATCGGAGTTGCAAAAACTATACTCTATCACTTCCTAATCATACGCGCCTTCGTGTGGCGATTAATTATACTGGATGTTTGTACCGCCGTACATCAGCAACAGTTTCAGCAAAGCAATGAACATTAACGGATATGAAATCATGGGTGTATTAGACTGCATCACCATAACGCCCCTTTCACACCGTGTGAATAAAGGGCGTAAAATTCGCCCATACACCCTTTTACACGATTTCAAACGCCATCGCTACAAGCGGGGTCGTAAAAAGGGCGTAGAAGGGATGAAAAACGTCAGCACACCCTTTTTACACCCACCGATATTCAGAAATCGTGTAAAAAAGTGTAAAAAGGGTGTTTTTCCTAACTTACACCCTTTTTACACGATTATGGGTGTTATAATGTTTAGTGTGTACCGCAAACCCACCATCGCGCAACCCAAAGCGGGCGTCGGCGAAAAGCGAAACGTAAAGCTTCCGTTCAGTGGCTTCCGCTTCCACTGGCGCGGCACCCCGGCTCCCTAGCCCTTACCGTTCCTACTTTCCGTCGTCAAGGAGATGGCGGAGACGTAGCGGCACGGGGGCCGTCGGCTCGTTCTACGTTTTACGGGACAGATATTTGGAAGTCTAGTGATACTGCGACTCCGGCTTTCAACTCGACGGCGCCTCTCATAGTTCAACCAGGCGTGGTTAGCCTGGGTCAGCGCAGCGCGGCCGGCTCGCCTCCTCCGATCGCCGGACCGCCGACGACTTCGAAGTTCGGCCGTTAGGCCTTCGACCCGAAGGCGTCCG
This sequence comes from Ixodes ricinus, assembly GCA_037355805.1. NCBI lineage: Eukaryota > Metazoa > Arthropoda > Arachnida > Ixodida > Ixodidae > Ixodes > Ixodes ricinus. The sequence continues at coordinate 69,485 of JAZHYW010020711.1, forward strand.
TCTTTAAGTGGAGCGGTAAGCGAATCTCGTCCCAGTTAGTTCTTATTTTACATTATGTTAGGTGAGCAACAATGTCAACATCTGTGCCACGTATTTGTGACAAATTAGGGCAAGAATTATTGTGCTTAATCGTGGTTTTTTATTTACCGAAAGTGTAAATCGAGCCAATAACCCGAGAAGCCATGCTTGAAAACGATATACGACGTTAACTTTTATTTGGGCGGTTTAGAAAAAACAGGTTTTGGTGTGTGCAAGGCTGGGTTTCTATAAAACGTCGCTCATCGCCTTGGTTGCTTGAACCAATCAAGCTTTCATGGGGTGTGTCTCGTCGCGCGGCTGACTAAGCGACGGCGGGTCTCGTCTTTCGCTTAAGCTCGTCGCTCGCCAAATCACTTACATGAAGTGCACCGCACTACACTTCTCTACACCGGTGCAGGAGGTGTATGTAAATCGAATGAAGCTTTTATACGTCGTTAGGGTTCTCTTGACCAACTCATGCCAGCGATTGTTTTCACCGTGTTGATTACATTTGCGCCAAACGAGGGCTGCTGTTCATCATCATAAACCACCCATTTCTGTGTTTAATTAAAACACATCACTTTGACCTAAAAATCTGCTATCCTAGATTTTATGCTATAGGAATGTATCGCTTCAGATAAATTTGTTCATTTCTTTTTTAGCGCCTTGCCCCTCCAGAGACAATATCTGGCCTTAAAAGCAGTGTGTAGGATCTCCTTCCAAGACCTGGAAGCGGGTCGTCATTCAGTCCAGGAGACGGCGGTGTCTCATGGGCGTTTTGCTGGTGCTTCTGTCCCTGAGATGGTGCTACCGAGGGACAAGGGATCAGGCTTTAGAAAAGCTTAGTATGGAAAGTATGGCAGCGCATAAGAACACATATTGTTTTTTACTTTTGATCAAATCCACTTTTTTTAAGAAATTACTAGTAGTTCACGGTTGGGCACCTCTTAATTAATTCTATAGTCGGCGTGTTATTATTCCGGAGTGCTCCAACTCGTCCGCACTAGCCTCTTCTAGACCATGCAAATGAGATGCGACATTAAACAACATTCTCTCTCAATAGTGCTTGGGCTGAAGCACCGTGGGAGCTACTCTAGCACTTACAATGCAACACAAAATAGTTGACGCCGAGTATAGCTAGATTTGAGACTGCATTCTGCCAGAAGATCTACCGAAACAAATCTGCAACCTGGTAGCTTGTGCAAAGAACCCTCGCGTGCCTAACCCGGAGAAGGCATTTTTTTTTCGCATTGGCCATTTTTGTAATTATTATTTTCAGTCTCCTTGAAATTTGTAACATCATGTGACACACGGTAGTAACGTAAACCCTTTTAATTTTGACGAGCCCCTAATTTTGCGGCCTTTAATGTTGCGTCATTTAGTTGCCGCGACTATGTCCTCTGTGACCGCGAGAATAAATGTGGCCACGAAGATAAGGTGTTTTACTGTATATCGGAGAAAAAAGGAGGTCATATTTGTTCGTATGCATTCGTAAAACCACCAACAGCAATCATGGTATCGTGACTTTGTGAGCCTATCTGTGTCAATTGAACAATATGACTTTTATTTTAGTTTGTTAAACTTTTTGCTTCTACGTTGTGAGATGTCGTCTTAAACACAGAGTGGTTTTCCCTTTTCAAATATAGCATAGACGCGTGCCGCAGCACAACAGAGTTCATTTGCAGGTTGTACCGCAGTTTGACCGACGATCTGCAATAATCTGGGGAATCCTGATTCAGGGGTCTACATCGGGCGCTGACTAGAATTGCTCATTCTAAAAAAAAATTGGCTATAAATTGGGAATTTGCAACAAATGTACCCGCATGATTGAAATGTCCAGACAAGCCTTGTGAGCGCTTTGTTTTTATAGCATATCAGTCGTGAACCCACTTACACACCAGATGTGTTGATGTTCCGAAAGGCGGGAGCACTTATTTCGCAAATGGGTGATGTGGCAATATGCGCACACTGTTGTTTATCTTTATCAGAATTATTTATTATGGCCAAAAGGTGGACTGCGTTATTTAGCAATACTTCTTTCTTACTTAATAATATGTCCTACTAAAAATACTGTAGTATAGCCGACGACAAAAAGAGAATGGCTGGGCGTCCTCCAGTACGCGCGCTTGTGCTTCTCACCCCGCCGCGGACGGGGATGTGCTTATTCTCATACTGTCAGTGAGCGTGTACTTCCATACTCTAACTCAACTTAACCTGGGCAGAACTGAAGATAATAGGCTTGGCGGAGTGCCCCTACTGCGTATGCATTCGTGCAGCTGAGGCACTTTCTAAATCAAGTACCTTGTGTATTGCCTGTTAGAAACACATCCTTTGTGGGGGCGAAAGGGAATGTGGAAAGACATATTTTGGTTTGCGACTGCCACTGTTGCGCATCTACTCCATCGGCTAAATGAGGAGTCTGACCCAGCCGTTTGAAAGATGTTATGCCTGACAGATAATTTTTTTGCATTTTAGTTAATATATTACTATTTAGTTCGGTATTCCAAGTCATTATCCGCTGAGACGCCGTCTCTTAGTAAGTCAGTCATGTTTTGGCATTCATAAAAAAGCGCTTTGTCCAAATGAGCGGTACTGTCCAAGCCATGTGCTCACCTCGAGCAATCACTTGGCAAGCTTTGTCATGTGGTTACAGGCCGCAAGCATCCCGGTCGGAACGTCTTAGCTCGCAGTGTAGCCGAAAAGCTAGGCCAGGGCCCCACTCACAAACGTCTATGCTTTGTATATCTTTTAAGCCGGCCCACTTTCGATACTACAAGCCTTTGCAGCAAAAATAGTGTGACGCGTGGACTATAAGCTTGGACGTACCGAAGACTCAAACTACAAGGTCGCGACGGCTTGATTCCTGCACTTAATTCGCAAAATTGACTTGAAGCTTCTGCCCGTGGTTAATTTTAAGCTCATATACTTTTGGAATAATTCTTCTGCTTTTTAGTGCTGTTTGGCTGCGGTTAACAATTTGGTTATATAGTGCTGCATTGAAAAGTCGGCGCATTTATGAGCAGTTGCCACATAATGAATGCATGCTTGCTAATCAAACTCTCCGTTCACGCAGAGACATGGAATGCACTTTGCTGTTATTTGCAGCTGCTTCTAAAACTTTATGAGTATGAGGCTCCTTATGGCTGCAAGCTCTGACCGGATCTTGTTCTGTGGTCTCCTCAGGCCTATTGCAAGGAAGTCGCTCCAAGAGCCTCACCAGTTTCCTGCCCGTGGTTGTTCTAAATTTTTTAAGTTGTAGGTATGCATCCTTTCTGTCTTTTCTTTAATGGTACTCGGACGTTTTTATTGTCGCAGATTTGCCTCAAAATTGGTTCAGCACCCGAAAAGAGCTGGCTGTAGACACTGTATTTCTATATGTTTTTGAATGTTTATGTTTTTGAAGGTTGGTCGTTTTCTTGTTTCATTTACAAATTTCTTGAGTCTCCACGGGCAACACTAAAAACATTGTGAAAGTGGCAAGGAACTAGGTTGCTACCTATAGCTTGTTCTCAGCTGATTGCAAGAAATTTTGTCGTGAAAAGTGGATGCCGTGAGCTGCCTTCCTGCACCTGCTATCTATAGCACGAAAAACAAAGCAAATATACATGGATATACTCCTGTTTTTTTTCTAGACTGCTTGGGTCATTCTGCTGGTCTGTCTGCTATCTGATGTCCTGCTACTGGAGAGCAGAGCGAGTTTCGATTGATTTGTTTTTGCAATTGCTTTTTTTAGCAGTTGTTTTTAATATTTCTCTTGTAAATTGAGAAATTTTCCTAAAAAAGCAAGTTGGGGAAGAATGTTTGGTTTGATTAGGTAGCTGTTACAAAAGATTGAGTACGCATCGTGTCAGTAAAATATATACTGTGTGCCACCGTTAGTGCCAACTCGAGATCGGCGATTTTTTGTGGGCATACATGTCCACCACAAGCTTCGTCGGACGAGAAGACGTGACGGACCGTCTCTTCCATGTGATTGACAAGGAGAAGGATCCATCTCCTTCCACTTGACCATCGCGCATAGTGCTCTTTACCACGCAGTGTACTTTTTGTAATGTTCTGATGAGTTTGGACCATGTCTAACTCTGGGCCAGGAATCTCCGACAGTGTCTAGCGCGCAGTTTTACAGCTGATCGGCACGAAAGGCCTTGTACAGCACTCTTTCTAAAGTGTGTTTTGCATTCTAATGAGTCCGTGGTGGACGTCCTTGACTGGCGTGTTTCTGTGTTTCGAAGTCATTGTTAGTTTATTTTTTTGTTAATGTATGGCTATCTTCTTGGCGGCAGATGTGTATCTGTAGTAAAGTGTCTCTGAGCATGTCCAATGAATTTCGTTATCATATGCTGACTACTCCATACTTGCCAAGATTGAGGTGATTTATTGGGAGTGAGTGTCAGTATGGTGTCACCGCGCTGCGAGTGTATTGGCCAAGTAATTGTCTTTACCTCGACGAGCTTTTTCTATCGTGAGTGATTAGTAGATTTAAGCATCGTGTTCTCTTCAACTGTCATTTTTTGTATAAGAAGGTATTTATTGGACTGCTACTTTAGTAGTACATCGAACACTGGTGAGCTGAATGGGAGGCCAGTGGTTTGATTTATAACTGGTAAGCAATATGGAGGCTAAATGGATACATTTATAACAACATATTTCTTTTCTGCAAACACTGTAAGTCTTAAAACTGTTTTTTTTTCAAGTCAACGTAGAGATATAGGTGTAAACTTAAATATCGATATTGTAATAAACAGGTCTTATGTCTATACGAAGGATTGTGAGACACTATAGATGATTACGAAGAGTAGGCTGCGTGAAATATGGATTAACCTTTCTTCTCTTTGAATAAAATAGAGAGCTCTAAATTCGACCTTGCAATGCATGTGCCTGCACCAGCATTCAGTGTGGTGCAACTTGTTCATCCGTGTGCAATGAAAAATCTAGAGCCCACATCTATTGTGCAGCTGCATGATGAAGTTGCACATATGGGCAACTCACTGACTCTCAGTAGTGTCGGTTGTGGCAGAGTTTAAGCTCGCCGCGAGACATGTTTGTTTTTATATGTGGCAAAATTATCAATTATTTTATTTCTCGCCACTCAAAACCTGTACGTTCCTGGTTTGGGTTACTTTTAAATTTCCTTTCTTCTTCTTTTTTTGTTTAAAATTTGCGTATTTTAGTAGGTATCATTGTTTTGTGTTTTATTCATGTTCAATGGTACTTTTTTGCGAACTAGCCCCTTGTAGAGCTGTAATTACAATATTTATTCAATGGTCTCCCGAAACTTAGATGTTTCTTGTATTCGCTAGTTTTCTTTCTAAATTTGTGAAATAAACTATATTATACGGCAGCCGACACTGAAACCCTATAGGTTGTTCACACTAATTAATCTAGAAAATGTTCATAGCATATATATGATACTTGGACAAATGGAGATGTTCAGAAATTGCATTCTTTCCCATTCCTCAGGCCAGTCTATATAGAGCTACGCCTTTACCACTATGGGCAGAGGCCAGCGGATTCGCTACTGTTTGGTAGGTGGAGGGGTGATGTGCAGGGAAGCTAAACTTTGTCCTCATCTCCCATTTTGTTTGCTATAATTGTTTAAAATGTCAGGGAGAAAGGGAAGGGTTAGAACTGCCCCTCCCCCTTGCCCCCTTCTTCCATTGAGTGTACGAAATCGGTGGTGTCACAAATAAATGGCCACCCTTATGGCTGCCATTGCTTACAAAGAAAAAGGATAGAGAGAGAGAGAGAGAAAGGAGAGAGATGTGGTTTATCTTTCTCTTAGGTGTTCTTATCAGAAGGGCTACGAACGGTTTTGGATGGTTGCGACTGAGGCAGCTAGCAATTACTGCTGCCTTAGTGTTCAGTTGGGACTCTTGTTCAATAGACAAGAAAGCTAGTGGCAGCCACCTTTGGAGCGTATCTTATGAATGGCTCCTGGGATTTTTGCAAATGGTCCGATAGTTTCGCAATTGAGTGCATTGGTATTAACCAAGAGCACTTGGCGAGCTGTTTCCTCTCTTTTAGTATTGGTGACTTTACCTTTAAGCATTCATTCTTTACTGAAAGAGGGACAAGACCGATCGACCTATCCGGTCATGCGAATGGACAAAGAGGGCTCAAGTGTTATAACTGTGGTTTTGTAGGATGACTGTTTTGAGGTGACGGATATTGGGGCTTGTGCAGCACTCGTTCTTGCAGTGCACCGAGTCAACGACATTCCTTACAGTCAGAAAGCAAGCCGGTCACTCGCAGTGATTGGGCACTTCAATGATTTGAAGTAAAATATTAAGTCAGTCTTGGTTTTAGACTTGATCACAAAGTTAAAACTTGTTAGCCAGAGGAAATTCGTGTTCCAGTTTTGCCTTTTTCACCATGTGCTGAAATTAAAGTCCTGGTTTGTTAAGCTTTATTCTACTGTTTTCTTTTTATGCTGACTTTTCATGAGAACCTATAGTCTCTGTGCAGGCTCATGTTCTATATTTATGTCAATTTTCAGCTGCAGTTCTACATTTTCTATGCAACCATCTCCTTGTGTACATGTACATAAGCCGCTTTTAGATTTTAGGGCTACTGTTCATTGCAAATTACTTCAGTTGTCACTAGTTGTGTGCAACAAGTCCCAAAACAAAGACAAAAGTAAAACAACAAGTCCTAAAACAAGGACAAAAGGGAGTGGTACAAGACAAATTTGAAATAGAAACAATTTACAAACACTAAATGGCAAGCACTAAAAGTGTCTAAAATATTTGTAAATAAGTCAAGAAATTTATAGAACAAGGCAAACAAACAAAAATTAAATATTAACAGAAGCAGGCAGTCACCGCACTTTTAAACAAGTCAAAGGACGGTATGTTTGCTAATGGCGCGGGAAGGCGATTCTACTTCGAAGATATTCTTGGAATAAAATAGTTATAATAGGCTGAGGTAAGGCAATAAGGAATTCCGACTTTAAATTGATGATCTACACGCGACGAGATGAAAACAAGATTTAACATTAGTTTGTTTTTAGCGAAGTTTTGGAATGATATATTTTATAAAGAGACACAAACGATATATTTTTTGGCGTAATGAAATAGCAGGAACTGATAAATTAGCTTTCATAGTTGAGACACTAGATGTGCGATGATAGTTACTAAATATAAAACGGGCATTGCGATTCTGTAGGGCTTCAAGATCAGTCATGAAAGCTGAAAGACCCGGATCCCAGATTGATGCGGCAACGTCTAGTTTGGAACGGACGAGGGTTTTATGCATTAGCAGTTTTAGGGACACTGGGGCTAACCTAAATTTTCTTTTTAGGTAACCAAGCATGGAGTTAGCGTTGGCGATAATATGGTCAGTATGAGTTTTCCAAGACATGTTAGAAGTGATATGCACCCCAAGGTATTTGTATCATGGCACAGTTACAAGAGGAATTTCAAAAAATGAGTAAATACAAGATATTGCTATTCGACGGAAGATATTCATCGCTTTACATTTGCTAGTATTAAGGGACATTAACTATAAATCACACCAATCAGACACAGCTTGTAAGTCATTTTGAAGAAGGGTGATGCCAGTAGTATTAGTGCCTTCTCTAATAATTAGAATCATCAGCGAAGAGGTTAATAGATGATGATACACACAGTGGTGAGTCATTTATGCAAATTAAAACAACAGGGCCTCAAGACAGACCTTTGCGGTACACCAGTAGTAACAGGTTTCATAGAAGAATTTACTTTGTTAGCATGAACGAACTAAAAACGATTAGTTAAAAACATGTTATCCAAGACAGCACGTTAGGATCGAGATTGAGTTGACTGAGTTTAATGAGTAAACGTTTATGAGGAAATTTGTCGAAAGCTTTGCAGAAACCTAAAACAACACAGTCAATCTGGGATCCACGGTCAAGTATGGGAAGCACATAATTACTGAAGGTCAATAAGATGAGTGTCATATGAAAGGGATTTACGAAAGCCTTTTTGGGATGGAGAAAAGAAGGAATTAGAGTCCACCTAGTGAACCAAATGAGTAAATATAAGTTTACAAGGTGTGATGGTAAAGGAAATGGGGCGATAGTTAAGAAGACTCTGCTTATCGCCATGTTTATGGAGTGTAATCACCATCCCTATTTTCCGCTCCTCAGGCAATACACCAGATGCAAGAGATTGCTCAAAAATTTTCAAAAGGTGAATTGCGATATAATTTTTAGTATTCTTAAGGAATACTATTTCAGTGAAATCTATCTAACATTAGTTTTGTTTTAAGCAAAGTATTGGAATGATAAATTTTATAAAAAAGGCACAAGCGAGATTTTTTTGGGCGTAATGAAAGAGTAGGAAAAAATAAATTACAGTGAAATCAAGGGAGGTATGGACATTCCATAAAATAATTGCAAGAAAGTTTCAATGGGTAGCACTTCAACAGGCTAAAGATGTCAATTGCCAGTAGAGTTTTTTTTAAATTTTTCCAGCAAATGTATTTCAGCGAAAGAGCAAATTTTACACTTCTGTTCAAATATTGATTTCAGGCGTTTCCTTTACCTTTACTGGGTTATTACACTCTCCAACTCAATGAGAAACAACATATCTCAATATAATTGAGCGGAGTTTGTGTGACCCCTTCCTGAAGAGGGTGCTAATTCTTTTATGCAAACTTTAGGCAACGCTACACGAAGGAATGAAGGTAACGTTCCCTGGAAAGCACCCTTCACTCGTGAACAAGGAGTTTAGGGGAACACAACATGTCACTCTACACTAAGGAGAGAAATTTACTCTACTCAGGGATTTAGGTAACACTTCTCATGTGAATTTATAGCTAGACTACACAAAGAAAATTAACTCTCACTCTTACAGATCAAAATAGTCGCCCTCACTCTCGCAAAAATATTGGCGTGACTCTTTATAAAGAGTAAATGAACACTTGTATGGGAGAGTAAAACATACACTTGCATTCGAAGAGTTATAGTTACTCTTTAAAAGAGTGGATTTTTAGCGGCAAGACACTTACACGCCAAAAAAGTTAAATCGGCACTTTCTTTTAGAGTGTAGCTTTGGCAGTGATCGGGAACAACCTGAAAGGGCATTGTGCAGACAAGGCTAGCGGTGCGCATGGTCAGTATCCGCATTTGGCTCCGCTAGGAGTTGGAAGGCAAGGAATCGATCTACGAAAGCTCCCATTTGAAACGGGCTTTCCGAAGTGGTGTAAAAGTAAAAAAAAGCAATTAAAGACAAAAAGGTTTAAAAAAAAAAAAGATGAACGGCGATGGAAAGAAGCTGTCTACTCGGCAATGTCTTCTTGATATATAATTTTTTTCACGTAGTATTTTTTACTTCCTTCGAGTGGTTATGGTGACCGGTCCAACGAAAAGAATCTGTTTCTTTTTCGAAGTAATTCATCTTTTGACGATGGTTTCTATTCAAATTTGTTGAACTTGCTATTTCTATGCCTCCGGTTGCCTGCTCATATTGCTCCAGTTTTTATATTATGTTGTTATTAAAAGAAGAGACGAGTGATTAAAGTATTTTGTTACCAATATTTTGTAACAAAATTTTATTACAAATTACTGCCACAGAAAGTAACGTGCCAAATATAAAATTACTTGAAAAAAGTGGTCGATTACTTCCCAAGCCTGGTGGTAAGGCCTAAGAAGCTGGACAGATATTTCCTCAAATTGTGTGGTGCATAAAGAGTGCACATAGAAGATTTCTCAAGGTAAGCCGTCCATTCAGTGCAAAAATTCTTCCAAATACTCTCCACGTACTTTGTTATGGAAAGTAATACGTAACTGAACGAA